>NC_069425.1:1670845-1691499 GCF_026875155.1 Cherax quadricarinatus
TATTATGATATGTAAATTTATATGTAGTTAGGTTTTGAGGTCATTGAATGTTTAGATATGTCAGTTATGACCCTGTTAACTGTGTTTATTTGTAGCTATGTTCTTGCCGTAAGTTATTGTTGTATGATATTACAGCTATATCTTGCCGTATATAGGTGAAAATCCATTTGTGTTAGTTCTATTTTGTGCTGGGTTTCTTATGTCATGGCCGAACATCAGGATTGATATCCATTACTGTTTCCTTATATTTTTTATTTTTTTTTTTAATGGTAATTTTACTGTAATGGTTTTAATATAAAATATAAAAAAAAAAATACAAGGGCAGAAAAATCGTGGTGATACAGGCTTATCAGTAGATGCTAACAGCGATCTAAACAGTTGCCGAATACATCACTGGTAACACTGTGTCTCAGTGGATGCTAGCTGTGGGCAATTTTCGAGCAGTGATAAAGACGAGCAGTGGCTCGTACATTGCCCTGAGTGGTGCTGACAGTCACAGTAAAAGTGGTAATCATATCACTGGTAGCAGAGAGCTCTCAGTGGGCGCCAGTGACGACCATCAGCAGTAAACACGTGACTGTTAGAGGAGTGCTCTCTTACACTAACACTCACACCACACACATACAAATACACATACAACACACACGCGCACACACACGCACTTTACACTCACCGCACGCCTCACACACACACCACATACACACACACACAATCCACACACACATAAACTCTCACACATCACACATAAAACTCCATTCACACACATACATACACACAACAAGCTCAAACACGGGCTCACACACACGCACCACACGCACACTGTAGTCCTGCCTGATCTCCTTCCGATTTGATTCTTCTATTAACGTCGCATCATCTGCAAACAAGGGTCACTTCTGAGTCTATCCCTTCCGTTATGTCGTTCACATATACCATGAACAGGGATCAAGTCCTAGGACTGTGCTGTTCTTGGTATATGTGAACGAATAACGGAAGGGAAGGGATAGACTCAGAAGTGTCCCTTGTTTGAAGATGATGCGAAGTGAATGAGAAGAATCAAAATCGGATGAGGATAGCAGGACTTACAAAGAGAGAGATCTGGACAGAGCTACAAGGCCGGGTCCAGCTACTGGCTCCTTGAGTTTAACCCTGCCAAAAATGCAAAGTCATGAAGAGTTGGGGTAAGGGCAAAGAAGACGCAGGACACGAAATAGTTTAGATGGCTCAAAGCTGCAAACTTCACTCAAGGAAAAGGATCTGGGGGTTGAGTATAACACGGGAGCATATCTCCTGAGGCGCACATCAGTCAGATAACTGCTGCAGACATACGGCGCTTGGCTAAACCTACGGATAGCGTTCGAACCTCAGCGAGGATTCGTTCAAGACTCTGTATCCATTTTACGTCAGGACCTTACTGGAGTTATGCACGCCAGTTGGGATTCCAATCTATTCAGAAAGTCAGAAATTAGAAGAGGTGCAAAGGTTTGCAACAAGGACTAGTCCAGTGCTACGGGGATTGCCCTACGAAAAGAAAGGTTGAGGGAAATCGGCCTGACGACACTGGAGGACAGGAGGGTCAGGGGATCATGATAACGGCATATAAAATACTGCGCGGACGGAATAGACAAGGTGCGGACGAAGACGTGATGTTTCCAGAGATGGGACACAGACACATGAGGTAACAATTGGAAGTTGGAAAGACTAGATGTATCAAAGGGAAGGTTAGAAGTATTTCTTCAGTCATAGAGTGTTCAGGCCGGTGGAACTGGATGGCCCTAGAAAGTACGTAGTGGAGGCGGGACCATCAAGTTTTGTAAGGCGAGGTACGACGAAGCTCATGGGGCAGGGAAGAAGTGAGAGGGACCTAGTAGCAATCAGTGAAGAGGGCGGGGCCAGGAGCCATGAATCGACCCTGCAACCACCAATAGGTGAGTACTGAATAGGGCGAGTACACACACGGACACGAACGCACACACACCACACAAACACACAACCACGACACACACACACGACACCACCACACACACACACACACACACACACACACACACACACAAAACACACACACAACACACCACACACACACACACGTCCTCTGTGCCAAACACAAAAATATACACAATTTTGTACATTCATATATTACACTTCCTCCCTAACGGTTGTTTAAATTGTTGTCTTTTCAATATAAAATCGAAATGTTGGAGGCAAGAAAAAATCAAGCTTAAATCAATATTAAGGGAATTCAGGAACTTTATGTAATTCAATATTCTGATGTCTCTTTTTTTACTGTATGGGCAACTGCATTGTATGCATAGTATTTAAAAAAAATATTTCTCAAAACGTAAAAAGTGATATAAATAATTTATTATTTACCTGTGGTAACTTGTTCCTCATTGTTGTTCGTGTAATCTCGTAAATCCTTGTTTATATGACACAAGTAAAGTATTGTATTTTAAGGGATCCTCTCTCTCTCTCTCATATATATATATATTTATATATTATAGATATATATATATATATATATCATATATATATATATATTATATATTATATTATCTTATTATATATATATATATATATATATATTGAGGTGCTGTGACCTGTTTCGAGAAGTCTTCTACCCTCGTTAACCCTGTTGAGCCGGGATGCAAATTTTAACATTCATGCTGTTGCTGAATGCGGTCTTGGTACATTAGATATCGCAATCTTGCTAATGAGACAGCTATAGTAGGTAGGGTTATATTTTCAGTAGTTCAACGTTCCTGTCTGTTCCTTTTGTAAATATAAGATTTCCCAGATTACAGGCTCTGGGGGGCAAAGGATGCAAACCTCGCTCAAAGAGAAATGCTTCAGGGAAAGTTATTGTATAGGACGTACGCAGAGGCCACACATCAGCCCAATAGCTGCTGCAGCAACTGATTGCTGACAAGCTTCTTAGTTTAGGAAAACTCAAACAAGCAAGGCCATTCACGACACAGTATACGGCATGCGCGAGGATCAGCATGACAAGATATGGGGGAAAGTGCATGGTTTAAGGGAATTCGACTGACGACACTGAAAGACAGGAGAGAATAGGGGGGGCCCCATATGATGACCGACATATTAAAATACTGACATGATTCGACAAGGGATGGACAGAGACAGGGTGTTCCAGGAGATGGGACACAGCACAAGGATTATCACAGTTTGGAAGTTGAAGACTCAATGACTCCAGGGATGTTAGGAAGTTGAGGTGTATAAATGGAAAACAGGAATGAAAAAAAGGGGATGTAAATAGCATGCTAAAAATATCTATCCTAGACAGGACTCACAGCAATGGCTTTGAGCTGGAAAAATCAGATTCAGGAAGGATTTAGTAAGCACTGGTCTGGAATAAAGTTGTGGATGAGTGGAAACAAACTCCCGATGTACCGTCATAGAAGCTAATTCGTCTGTATAGTTCTAAAAATAGGTTTAGATAAATAGATGAAGGATGTGGGTGGTGTGTGAGTTGGACCGGACTAGTTTGTGTATGGGTCAGATGTCGTGCCCTTCCTTAAGTGCTAGGTGACCTGATGGGGTGGGCTATTGGTCAAAGCCCGGGGGCTGACATGGACCTGCCCCACATGGGCCAGATTAGGTTTGCTGCAGTGTTTCTCTTTTTTGTTCTTATGGTTCTAAAGGTATTTTCCGTCACAGAGTTTTCAGACAGTGGGGAATAATTTGGGTAGTGATGTAGTGGAGCAGGTCCATACATAGCTTTCAGAAAGAGGTAAGTATAAAGCTCATTGAGCAGGAAGGAGATGACTCAGTAGCGGCCAATTTTCTTTAGTTCTGGAAAATATGATCGCCATAATAAATTAATTATCTAAGATGCATTTGGAAAATCAAGATGCTCATCAATTTAATTTTTCATTAATGAATTTGTTTCAATTCAATGGGTTTAGGTTAGGTAAGGTTCGTCAGGAAACAGGACAAATGTTTCCTGACGCGGGTCTTAGTCAGATGATGACCCGCCTTTGGAGCTTTTGGTCATCTGACCGAGGCCTTCCGCTGGCTTACCGGTCCACCCCTTTAAAAATTATGGTCATTTATAACCAGTCTGTCTATATTTTCAAATCTATACGTTTCATTTGTCTGTTACTATCATCTTTAGGATTCACTAGTGGAAATTAGTTTATAAATGCCAGTATGCAGTCTTCTTCTGTAGCAAAATCACCTTAACGACTTTCAAATGACTCTTGCAATAATCTGATTGTCTCATTATATTCTGAAAAATTTCCATTATCTGTTATTTTAAATGTGGAAACTTGCTTAAATTCATTTTTATATCTGGCGAGTTTTAACTTCATCTTGGAAATACATGATATTATTTAGTAAATTAGGAAACAATTTGTTCTTTGCTCTGCAGTTTCAGATTTATAATCTTTTTAAGATGGGCTAACAGTGGCGGTTGTGGGTTGTTCCTGCAGTTTGTTCCTAGGATTACTGAATATACTTTAAATGTAAATGATATTAGTGTGAAAAGAGAGGACATTTTCGCTACAAAGATGTTCTCGTCAATAATATAAAAATCATCTAAGACCGATTGCTAGGTTTTAGATTTATTTTCAGTAAAGTTATATTCTGCTTAAAGTTCCTGGAATTTTGTTTTAATTTTAACAAAATTGGATATTGGTTAATACTTTTTGTATGAGTAGGCTTGCTTTTTTTTTTATTATTATCACTGGTGCAGTGTGCCATCTAATCATGCAATGCGCACTCTCCTTTGGGTGCATGGGCCATAGGTTGGCCATCCATGCTTAGTGTCATCAGATTTTTGTTTGCTAATCTCTAAATCGTAGGGCATAACTCCTTGGTTGATGGAAACTAGCCCTCGTTACAAATCTATCCACTTATTTCCAACTTCTTTACATGCTTGGTAAAGTAGTGTACTGACGTATGTCTTATACAGGGTTGGGAAGGACTGTATACCGAAGTTTGCGGAAAGCTTTTCTGGCGTTTGTCAGAAATGCATTTGTTCCAGCTGTTAATTCGTTTGATGTGCACCTCAAGCTTTCCATGAGGATTTCTCTCTCTGCGAGGTTTACAGCCATTTACTCTCGTTCCTGTTTGCTTCGTTATTGCGATTTTCTTTGTTCGTGCTCAGTCTTTCTAAACTTTGACTTGTTAGGGGCCCTTCTCCCAAGACCGGTCTGTAGTCTTCCTGGCTCTCACCTGTATGTATTCTTATCATTATTTTCTAATCATCTTAAACATGGTTTACCACTGATTTTATATCTTCCATCACAATACTCATGTATGTTTGACATTGGGACTATCATTATATTAAAAAACCATCTATTTAGCCTCATACATCTACCAACCCTCATACATCTAACTCCTTCACGTTTGAGAGATGGGGAATCATGTGACACCAATATTTGATAGCGAGTGCAAAATTAATATACAAATGATCCTTTGTTAGTGTATTGCTTCTGCTGCTGTTGAAACACTAATCCAAATTTATCTGTCTAGGTCTCTGTGGGATAGAATGACACATACACCATTATAGGACGATCTTATACACTTTTATTCACACCAAGACACCCGCACTAAGAGAGGAGTCCTCATTGGCTTCTTCTTGAGAGCTCTTCGCATCTTCAGACCTTGTTTTCTAGAAGAAGAATGCACTTACATAAAACTCAAGCCTTTAACCACGTCGTCAGTTCCATCTTTCTCATCCGAGATTGCAGACTCAGGCACAAGATATCCTAAACAAACGCCAAGAACAGACCCTTAAGCAGTTCATAGTTCTCCCATGTGGTGTGAGGTTGCCTCGAATACTCGCCGGGACTGGCTATGAGTAACATCAACGTTTTCCACATTAACACATCATCTATCAAAGCCTCACTACGAAAACGCAGCCCCACACCTCTAACTTTTACAGCAGGCGTTACACTATCCCATGTGGATTCTGTTCATGAAATTATTGTAGGCTAGACAGGCAGAGATCGTGCAGTCCGCCTCTGAATGAGCATCGAAATGCCTCTAACAGAGACGATGTATGGTACGCCTGTGTCCCACCAGTGATCCACGAGGGCATTTGATGAACTGGAATGAGGCACAAAACTCGTTCTCACAGAAACCAGACCTCAGACGCCGACGAGTGCCTAGAAGCCTTCTAATTCGCCGTCACGACATTTAGAAAGCAACACTGGTAACTACATAATTTCCAAAAACATTGGCATTACATTAATTTACTTAAGCATCACAACCAACATTCAGGAGTCACCATGATTTCTCGGTCTAACCGTCCTCATCCCAACATGACATTCCTCAGGTCACGTGGGACACTCATATCTCACTCTCCGCCTATATATGTAATGGTCTTTCTACCTCTGTATGTTAGAAGTTGATCAAGGTCCAGGAACGGAAAACGTTTTCTAATTAAATAGGTCATAGTGTTTGCTTAAGTGTCTTTCTAAACCAACTTGTATAAGTCTATATGCTTGGCATTGGACGACGGTGCTTGGCATGGACAGCTGTCTAATGGAAGCAAATGGGGAGTGTCTTCACACCCAGGTTGACACTCACCTTCCTTCAACCTCACTAAGGGACTCCAGCTCCGGATCTACGGGCTACTTTGAAGTGTGAATTTTTAAAATGTAAAAAAAACCCGGACAGGTTGATTAAGTATTACTTATCTATTTTGATGGTACACCCATATGTATAGAATTAATTATGAACTCAAACAAGCGATATATATTTACAAGCATTATTTTTAATGTTCCTCCAACCCTTCCTCTCACTTTTCTAACAATAAAAGGGAAGGTGCAAGGATTATTAACGAGCAATCTACTAGTGCTGAAATTATATTGCTACTCAAATTGCAGCTTTGAAACATGACGCAATTAGGTTTTAATTCTACTATTCATTCTCATTTTACTAAACACTAGAATGTGATTATTGATGTGCATTTATAGTAATAGTGTGACAGAAGACAGCCATCTTCATGTTTACGCTTGATACTCCGTCTGTGTCCCACAACATTTACTAAAATTTTCACTGTACTTGTTTTCCTTCATATATACTTGTGTTAAGTAAACAGGACACAAATGCAACTATGTGACTTTTAGTATGGCAACGTATCGCTTCCAGGATTGACAAATCTCCAGGAGAGCGAAAAACGTTCCAATACAAAAATGTCACATTAGCTGCATTTGTGTCTTTTATTAATATTTTGTCGGTAATTATATATATATATTATATATATATATTTATATTTATATATATATTATATTATATATATATATATATATATATATTTATATTATATATATATATATATTATATATATATATTATATATATATTATATATAATATATATTTAGAATTGATGAGGGGGAGAAAAGGGTGAGTGGTTTGAATCTAAATTAGGAGTCTGTGTGTGACAAAGAACTTTGTCCTTGGAGGCAAAGAGGCGGAATGTATGAGAGTATAGTTTTACCAACGCTCTTATATGGGTGGAAGCATGGGTGATGAATGCTGCAGCGAGGGAGAGGCAGGAGGCAGTGGTGATGTCATGTCTGAGAGCAATGTGTGGTGTGAATATTATACGGACAAGGTCCTAAATGCACTAGAAGAGAATAAAGAATGCAGATTGTTAATATATACAGACTTTGCAAAAGCCTTCGACCAAGTGTGACCATGGCCCCGTAATAGCGCACAAAATGCGTGCTAAAAGGAATTAACTGGAAATGTCGGGTCGATGGATCTTTAATTTCCCTCACTAACAGTACACAGAGAGTAGTAGTAACAGGAAGTAAAGTCCGAGGCCAGTACGGTGAAAAAGCTTGTTCCACAAGGCACAGTACTCGCTCCCATCTTGTTCCTCATCCTCATATCCGACATAGACAAGGATGTCAGCCACAGCACCGTGTCTTCCTTTGCAGATGACACCGAATCTGCATGACAGTGTCTTCCATTGCAGACACTGCAAGGCTCCAGGCGGACATCAACCAAATCTTTCAGTGGGCTGCAGAAAACAATATGAAGTTCAACGATGAGAAATTTCAATTACTCAGATATGGTAATCATGAGGAAATTAAATCTTCATCAGAGTACAAAACAAATTCTGGCCACAAATAGAGCGAAACACCAACGTCAAAGACTTGGGAGTGATCATTGTCGGAGGATCTCACTTCAAGGACCATAACATTGTATCAATCGCATCTGCTAGAAAAAAATGAAGGATGGATAATGAGAACCTTCAAAACTAGGGAGGCCAAGCCATGATGACACTCTTCAGGTCACTTGTTCTATCTAGGCTGGAATATTGCTGCACACTAACAGCATCTTTCAAGGCAGGTGAAATTGCCGACCTAGAAAATGTACAGAGAACTTTCACGGCGCGCATAACGGAGATAAAACACCTCAATTACTGGGAGCGCTTGAGGTTCCTAAACCTGTATTCCCTGGAACGCAGGAGGGAGAGATACATGATTATATACACCAGGAAAATCCTAGAGGGACTAGTACGAACTTGCACACGAAAATCACTCACTACGAAAGCAAAAGACTTGGCAGACGATGCACCATCCCCCCAATGAAAAGCAGGGGTGTCACTAGCACGTTAAGAGACCATACAATAAGTGTCAGGGGCCGAGACTGTTCAACTGCCTCCCAGCACACATAAGGGGGATTACCAACAGACCCTGGCAGTCTTCAAGCTGGCACTGGACAAGCACCTAAAGTCAGTTCCTGATCAGCCGGGCTGTGGCTCGTACGTTGGTTTGCGTGCAGCCAGCAGCAACAGCTGGTTGATCAGCTTGATGCACCAGGAGGCTGGTCACAGACGGGCCGCGGGGGCGTTGACCCCGGAATCTCCCCAGGTAAATCCAGGTGCGGGTTCCCAAAATGTTGCCCAGGGGTGAGGAAGGGTTGTTGAGGTGGTTCGGACATGTAGAGGAATGGAGCCAAAAAGAATGACTTCAGGTGATCATTTGTAGGGAAGGAAGGCGGGGGGGGGGTCGGCCTGGAAAAGGTTGGAGGGGGGGGGTAAAGGGGTTTTGTGCGAGGGGCTTGGACTTCCAGCAGGCGTGCGTGAGCTGTTTGATGGAGTGAATGGAGGAAAGGGTTTTTTAATACTTGACGTGCTGTTGGGAGTGTGAGAAAAAGAACATTTATGAGGGGGGTTCAGGGAACCGGCGGGCCCGGTTTGGCCCCTGGAGGGGGAAAAAGTACAGTCCTGCACTCTAAAGGAGGGGTTTTAAAATGCTGCAGTTTAAAACTGTAGTGTAAAAACCCCTTCTGGCGACGTGAGGAGTAAATGATGGTAAAAAGCTTTTCTTTTTTCGGGCCCCCCCTCCCTTGGGTTTGGGAAAAAATCGGCCGTGTGTAATAATATTTATAATTATTATATATATTTTTATATTATATATATATTTTTATATATATTATATTTAATATATATATATTTTATATATATATATATATATATATATATATAATTTTATATATTATTATAATATTATATATATATATAAAATATTTTTATTTTTTTTTAAATTTTTTTATTTATATTTATATATTTTTTTGGGGAAATTGAAAAATGGTCAAAAACCAGTAAAGAACTCATTTTAAATTAGACCTTAAAAAATTTTCCTTAGTTTAAAGAATATTTATACCAAAAACAATTTTTTTTAGCGTAACCCAACAAAAAATTTTTAGATTTGTTAAAAATAATTTAATACTAAACAAACGCGTGAAATATTTTTTTTTCGTTAGGTTAGAAGTTTTTGGGAAATTATTGCTCCCAAATTTTCGCTTGTCCTATATGGCAAGATGAGCGTTGCATTTAAGCCAAGATCGAAAGTTCTGTTTTGGCACGACATATTTTTTATATTTATTATATATTATATATATATATTTTATATTATATATTATATATTTATATATATATATATATATATATATATATATATTTTATATATATATATATTTATATATATATATATGAAAAGGAATTTACAAGAGCAGGCGAAATAATACAAACACTGATCTTGGTAAAGGAGACTCAAACCCTCAAACCCTTGGAACTGGGTATGCCGTGTATTTTTCTCACAACGGGGCCCAATCCCTTTGGGGCGTCCAATGGATAAAAGTGAATGACATGGAAGGTTGGGTGGGTCGTCCTCGAAAAGGTTGAAGGGAGGGGGAAAAAAGGAGGTTTTGTGGGCAAGGGGGTTGGATTTCAGCAAGCGTCCCGTGGCGTGTTGATAGGGTGAAGGAGACGAATGGTTTTTGGGACCTGACGATGTTGGATTTGGAGCAGGGTGTATTTAGTGAATGAGGAAAACCGGTTTTTTTATTAGCCGGACTTGAGTTTGGAAAGGGGAAAGTCAATGTCTCACTTTAAATGTTGATGAAAAAGGGGAAAGCTGTACTTTCGTGTTTAGGGAAAGGAGGATAACATCTTGTAGGGAAAGAAAGAGCCAGTTGTGGTGTGGGGGAAAGTTCTTGAGACAGCGGGTAGAAAAAAAGGGAGTAAGGGCAGCTGGTATTGATGGGATAAAGATAAAAAAGTTAAAAGGGGGGGGGAAATATTTTTGGAGGGGTTTTGGGCGCTTTTATTTAAAAAATGTAGGGGAAGGGGTAAGGCCCCATGCGATTGGTGGAGAGCATGCATGTCTTCTGTTAAAAGGAAAAAAGAGGACAAAAGGAATGCAGAAAAAATTATAGGTGAATAAGTCTGTTCAGTATCGTGGTAAAGTGTATGGTAGAGTTATTATTGAAAGAATTAAGATAAACGGGAGTTGGATCGCAGTAAACACGAGGTTTGGGAAAGGGTTTAGGGGGGTTTTGTAGCCCAAAGTATTTACAGTGAAGTTTAAAAAGTGAACGGTTTTAGATAAGGTTAAAAGAGGTTTTTGTTGCACTTAGGATTTGAAAAAGGCTTATGATGGGGGTTAGGGGGGTATGTGGCAGATTTGAAGTTACTGAAAAAAGCTAAGAGTTTTTTTGGGATAGTGGGGCTCGGAGGGTATGTGGGAGAAAAAAAGGGATTATTTCCAGTAAAAGGGGCCCTTAGAAAAGGATGTTGAGGGGCCCTGGTTTTAAATATATTTATAGATAAATTTGTAAAAAGGGGAAATTTCGGTGGTGGCGAAGGGTGTGAGTTTAAAAGGGTTTAAGAATTAACAAAGAGTAGAGTTGCCACGGGTTTCTTTTTGTGATGAATTGTTTTTTTGGGGAAAATTACGAATAAAAGTTGCGGGGAGGGGGGGTTACGTAAAAAAGGGAAATTTAAGGTGAGCATAAAAAAAGGCAAGAGGAAGTGGATCCCAAAAAAAGGGGAAAATAAAAAGTTTGGTACCAGATTAGGGGGAGGGAAATATGGAAGAAGTAAATGTGTTCATATTTTTGGAGTGGCTTGTCAGCAAATGGGTTATAAAAGGGAAAGCCCCCATACTGTCGAACTCAAAACCCCACACAAGAAACCCTTTCCACGAACACGCGATTTTGGTCCTAGATTTTCCTTGACTCATTTCAGATTTCACTCCTCAAAAAACGTCTAGAGATTATACCCGTACGCCTTGGGGGGGGATTAAAGTCAAAGGCCCCCACCCACACACTAAACTACACCTGTACAAGGCCCTATCGGCCACTTGTCAAATATCACCTTTACTCTTTCTCTAGCTGCAAAGACAAATCCTGAAACTGCAGCAAATTCAAAATCGTGCATTGTGGTGGGGCTGGGTTAGTTGAGAGACTTTGTTACAAGCAAGTCTGCAATCGGGACTGGCACCCGGCGCTGACGGTGTTCTGGAAAGAACTCAGTGACGGGCAGATTGCGATAAAAAAAACCCCACAAAGATAGGGAAAAAACCTACTCGAAGAAACAATTAGACGGCCAGAAGCACTCTAAACCTTTTAGATAAGAAAGTATTGTTTATCTATAAGTAGCTATGGTAGAAAACCCTAAGTAACCCCAAAAAAATGTAGACAGAGGACTTATTTCCATTGGGGTCCTTTTAATACTTTTATTACACTATAAAGGACTAATTCTTTTTATTATAAAAAAAAAGGATATATACTAGGAAAAAGGAAAAAAAGAGTTATTTACTTTTAAATTTGTTTATTTAAAAAAAAATCATTTCCTCCCTTTCTGTCGCTACATTCAGAGGATATTTTTGCTCTTTCTTGAATGGTTCACCCTAGATTGGCTTTGAGAAAAGAAGGCAATTGTTCCTTCCCTTTATTGCTGACAAAAAAAGGTGTTTGAACCCTGGGTACGATGTGGGTACTACAAAGTTGTTCTCTCATTTCCAAGACATGATTCCCTTTGCAAAATTAGCAGCTCACTTGTTTTGAGAAATTTTTAAAAATTTGTTCAACATTCAGCATATCCAACTCTTGTAATTATCCGGGCCCCTACATGTTCTCTTGGACCAAAGGGGTCCCCCAGAATCTCCCTTTTTTTCTGGGTGTTTTGCGGTTCACTTTCGTTTTTTTTTTCCGAGGCAGGTACCAAAGAGCAAGCTTATGCAGACAGCGTGCTTGCCTGTAGAGAAACTTCAGTCTTTCCCCGATCAGTTCGCCAATGCAGGGGTAAAGGGGGATTCCAGTATTTTACTGAGGAAATGAAGAAATGAGTTCCCCATTAAACGGAAAAAAAGAGAGTGCAAAATTATGGGGGATAAGTCGTTGATATACGGAAAAAGTTTTGGGAAAGGTTATTATTGAAAGAATTAAGAGTAAGCGGAGAATAGGATAGCAGATGAAAAAGGAGGCTTTAAGAAAGGGGGGGGTGTGTGGACCAGGTTTTTACAGTGAACCAAAGAAGGAACAGTATTTAGATAAGATAAAGAGGTCTTTGGGGCATTTAGGTTTTGGGAAAAAAGGGTATGGACAGGGTTTGGTAGGGGGGCAATGTGGCAGTGTTGCAGGTGATGGTATAGGGGGTTTTTTGGGTACTAAAAGCAGTGAAAGTTTTTACGAGGATAGTGAGGTTAAGTTGGTAGTAGGAAAGAGGGAAATTTTTTTCCCGTAAAAGTCCTTAGACAAAATTGTGATGTCACCGTGGTTGTTTATATTTTATAGATGGGGTTGTAAGAGAAAATAAAATAGGGTCTTTAAAGGGGGATTTTAAAAAAAAAACCACAAAATGGGAGTTGTCACGTTGCTTTTTGCTGAGGACACTGTGCTCTTGGGAGATTAAAGAGAAGTTGCGGAGGGTGGAGAATTTGGTGGGTATGCAAAGAAGAAATTTAAAAGTGAAAAAGGAAGAGTAAGGTTATGGGAAAACAAAAAGATTAGTGATGAAAGTTTGGTATCGATTGAAGGAGAGATTTATGGAGGAGGTGAATGTATTCAGATATTTGGGAGTGGATGGTCAGCGGATGGGTCTATGAAAGATGAGGTGAATTAAAAGAATTGATGAGGGGGAAAGGGGTTAGGGGAAAGCATTTTAGGAGTCTGTGGAGAAAAAAAAACTTTGTCCTTGGAGGCAAAGAGGGGAATGTATGAGAGTATAGTTTTCCCAAACGCTTTTATGGGTGTGAAGCTGGGTGTGATTGTTCGAGAGGAGAAGGCTGGAGGCAGTGGAGTGTCATGTCTGGGGAAAGTTGGGGGTGAATAAAATGCAAGTTTTCTTATTTTGGGAAGTTAGGAGGGAGGTGCGAGTTCCCAAAACTGTTTTCCAGAGGGTGAGGAAGGGTTTTTGAGATGGTTGGGAAATGAGAGAGAATGGAGCGAAACAGAAGACTTCAAGAGGTATCGTCTGTAGGGGAAAGGAAGGCGGGGTAGGGGTCGGCCTAGGAAAGGGGGGGTTGGAGGGGGGGAAAGGGGAGGTTTTGTGTGCGAGGGGCTTGGGCTTTCGCGGCATGCGTGGCGTGTTTGATAGGAGTAATCGAGACAAATGGTTTTTAATACTTGACGTGCTTTTGGAATGTGAGCAAAGAAACTTTTATAAAGGGGGTTCAGGGAAACCGGCAGGCCGGACTTGACCCCTGGAGATGGGAATTACAGTGTCTGCACTTGAAGGAGGGATGTTATTGTTGCAGTTTAAAAACTGTGTGTAAAGACCCTTCTGGCAAGACAGTGATGGAGTGAATGTGGTGAAATTTTTTCTTTTTCGGGCCCCCCTGCCTTGGTGGGAATCGGCCAGGGTGTAATAAAAAATAAATTAAAAATTTTTTTCCCCTTCTCATTTTTTTTTGTGCAAAGGTATGCTTCTTTTTCCCGAGGAAAAACGTGTTTTTTGTCTATAACCATTTGTGCGGACCCCAGTTCTAATGTTTTCATAGATATATCTTGTGGGGGCTTACCCAACACACAGGCCTATCATAGCATCAGTGCGATTGCATTTGAATGATATGCATATCATTTACATTAAAAAAGAATAAAAAGGAACCCCGAAAACTACCTTGGGGAATTACTGCTATCGGCAGGGGTTTAATTCTGTTTTGTTGATTTGGGCGTTTGTTTTTTTGCTAAAATGGACTTAAAGCAGTCTTGGAACCTATGCCCATAGTTAAAATTTCTTAAAAAGTATATTGCGGTTGACAGTATCGAAGGGCTTTTTTAAATTAGGGTTACCATTTTATGGGTTCCCTATCGCATTTAGTTTCAGTAAACCCTCAAATTAATTAGGGAAAGGTTACCGCCATCACCACTACTACCACCATCACCAATACTACCACCTCACCACTTACCACCTCACCACACTACCACCCTCACCACTACTACCCCCATCACCACTACTACCACATCACCAAATACTACCACCATCCCAAATACCACATCACCCACAACCACCTCACCACTATACCCCATCACCCCACTATTTTATTTTACTGTTGAACTTTGCAATCTATGTTTATTGGTTGTTTTACTAATTAAATATTACTTCTAATTTTTTAACAAATACCCTGTTCCGGGCACGGATTGTGCCTTTTTTTTCAAAATCACAATACACACTAATAACCCCATTTTTCAATAAAAAAAATGGGAAAGTAGGACATATATGCCAAAATTAATTAAAACCTTCCACTAAGAGCATCAGATTTGAAGTCAGACCAAAAGGGAAATTTTTTGTTATCTCGAGGACTGTATTACAATAACCCGGACATTAAGTCCCAGTCAGCCAGAAGTGAATGATCAAGTTGTCAGTGTTGGGGGGTGAAGAAGAATAAAACACTCCAAAAAGTGTCGCAGGAGAATTTGTATTTTAAATTTTTCCAATTACTTCTATAAAAAAAAAAAAAGTGGGTAAAGTAAGCCAAAAAATCAAACATTTTTCCCTAAGAAAGATTTACTCAATTTCAGGTAAAGTAAGTACCTAAAGTCAGAAATTACTTTAAAAAGTATGTTTAATTAACAAAGGATAACCAAGTGAAGTCAAACCCCGTGATCTTTTTTGATATAAAAGACATTTTCAAGTTTTTTTCAGAAAACTAAATTTTTTAATAAAAAAGGCTGTAAAATTCTCACAACCCAAAAAACAAAACAAAAATTCCCTTGAGGACAAAACCCTCAGCAGCAAAAAGTTTAAATCAACCCAAAAAGGGCATTTTTCCCGTTTCTGAATGATGCCTCTATTGTGATGTGCAGTGTGTGAGTCAGGTTTGGGAAAATTAAAAAAAAGATGAGGGCAAATTGATTTAAGAGCATATGAAAGGGGGACACTGCAGCAGGTCTACTGACCCATATGACGGGGCCTCTCAGCACTAAAAAAAATATCTATCTAACCCCTTTTCAAAATTGTCCAGCAATCAAAGGGAAAATTAAAATAGAAAGTAAAAAAAATATTGTATCACTTTGGAAAATAAAAAGGGCAAAATGACCCAAAATAAAATGTCCGTGTAAATTGTCCCTTGACCTGCCCGGTTGAAATAGTGTTTTAAAATTTTTCCCCTGACTTTCCAGGTAATCAAATAGTCCGTTTTAACATTTTCCCTTGACTTTTCCAGGAATCAAATTTTGTCCGTTTTTAAAATTTCCCTGACTTGCCAGGTAATAAAAGTCCGTTTAACATTGTCCATTTACTTGCCAGGTAATCAAATAGTCCGTGAACATTGCCATGACTTGCCCGGTAATCAAATAGTCCGTTTTAACATTTTCCATTGACTTGCCCGGTTCAAATTTGTGTTTAACATTGTCCCGACTGCCAGGTAATAAAATGTCAGGTTAACATTGTCCTGATTGCCAGGTAATAAAATGTCCGTTAACATTGTCCCCTGACTTGCCAGGGAATAAATAGTCCCTGTAAAATTGTCCCCTGACTTGCGGTAATAAAATGTTGTGTAGCATTTTCCTGACTTGCCAGGTAATAAAAAAAGTCCGTGTAAAATTGTCCCTGATTCCAGGTAATAAAATGTCGTGTAACCTTGTCCCCTGACTTTCCAGGTAATCAAATAGTCCGGTAACATTGTCCCTGATTGCCGGTAAGAAATAGTCCCTGTAACATTGTCCCTGACTTGCCAGGTAATAAATATCCGTTAACATTGTCCATGACTTGCCAGGTAACAAATAGTCTGTGAACATTGTCCATTGACTAACCAGGTAAAAATAATCCGTTTTTAACATTGTCCCCTGATTGCCCGGTAATCAAAAAGTCCGTGTCTTGTCCCCGACTTGCCAGGTAATCAAATAGCCCTGTAACTTGTCCCCTGACTTGCCAGGTAATAAAAAAGTCCGTGTAAATTGTCCCTACTTGCCAGGTAAACAAATGTCGTGTAACATTGTTCACTGACGTGCCAGGTAATCAAATGTCCGTTAAAAATTGTCCCCCGCTGCCAGGTAATAGGACGTCCCTGTTTTCATTGCCTTAATAGTCAGGTAATGAAACGCATGTGAATTCGCCCCAGAACAGTGGTCCAGCGTTTTTTAAAAATTTCCAGTAATCAATTAAGCAAACTTCATTATAAACAAAATTATGGAGAAAAAATTTTTTTTTAGAAAAGTTTTGAAAATAAGGAAGGCTGTCTCGTAAAATTTAAACCCCCCTAAATTGAGAAATATTTTTCAGGTATTTTTTTATTTTATTAATTTGGTTTAAGAAAATTAGCAAATTACCCGCCTATGGTCGAAATTAGTGTAAAAAAAACTTTTCCCAATTAATATATAAAGTATTTTGGGTTTTAAGCGATCAGCAGAGCCATTTCTATTATTACATGGGGAAACATTTAATAAAATTTGCAAATTTTAAAATTTTCACGCCAAAGTTAACGCCCAAATTTCTTTTAATAAAATAAAAAACGGTCAAAGTTTCAAGTCTTCAGAAAAAAAATTCTCCAGTGTCTGATTCAACAAACAAACTTTTTTTTAAACTTTTTTTTTAAACTTTCGTAAATTTTAAAAGTTACGCCAATTCATTCAGCGCGTCGTAATTAATATTTGATCGCACTGTATAACAGTTGATCTGTGTATCTCTTTTGTTTGTGTACAACAGTGGATCTTTGCAATTTTTGGTATTGTTACCCTTTTTCTGTTGTGTACAACGGTGTGACTCTGTGTTTTTTGTGTATAACGTGTGATCTTTTATTCTGTTATTTTGTATTCTAGTGTGATTTTCTTTGTGTACTCAGGTTTTATATTTTTGTTACTGGTACACTTGTATGTATTTCTGTTGTTTTTAATCAGTGTGATATTTTTGTTCGGTTGGTTCTGTGTACACTAGTCTGATCTGGTTCTTTGTTGGTATTTTGTTAACAGGTGAATTTGCATTTGAGGTGTTTTTGGTTATCAATGTGTCGTTTACTGTTGTTTCAGTAATCAAAAAATGTGTGATTTATTTTAAAAAATATATATATAATTATTATATTATATATATATTTTATATATAAATTTATATATAATTTGAATTGTTGTTACAGTGAATAACAATGTGATATAGTATCTTGTTGTTAAGGAAAAACAATGTTTATAATGGATCTCTGTTGTTACAGTTGAATTACACGCTATTTTTTCATTACTTTTTTTTATTTAAAAAGTGGAAATTATCTACTATTTTTTTTTTATGTAAATATCGGGTTTTTTAAATAATACAGTATAAACAACGGGGAAATTTGCACTGGTCAAAATTATGTGAGCTTGACAGATTCCTTTGTCATGTATCCCCAAGGTTGGTGCTTCAGTGATAGAAAACTGGTCATAGTCCCCAAAAACTGGAGCTGTCTTTTACAAAATCACTGGCCCCTAGTACCCTAAAAGCTGGGTATCTAGACAGAACAATGGTCACTTTACCCTAAAGCTGGAGCTATTTATTTACAGAACTGGTCGAGTACCCCCCAAAAGTGGAGTACGTGACAAAATCATGGTCTTTAGTATGTTAGATTGGGTACCGTAAAAAACTCATTGGTCACTAGAACCCTCAAGGGTTTGGGGCCAGCGTGAAAGAATCACTTGTCACTGTACCCCAAAGGGTTTTTGCCCCCAGTGACGAAACACTGACCCCTAGTAGTCTAAAAAATTGAAAATGGTTTTTAAACCTCCCCCCTTTATTTAACCAGTGAATTTTTTTATTATTAACAAAGGGCCCATTCCCACCAAGGGAGGGTGGTCCGAAAAAGAAAACTTTCACCCTCATTCACTCCGATGTCTTGCCAGAAGGGGGCTTTTACATACAGTTTTTAAAATGAAAATTTAAAACCCTCTTCGACTGCAGGCACTGTATTCCAAACTCCCGGACCAAATCGGCCTGCCGGGTTTTCCCTGAATCCCTTTATAAATGTTCTTTGCTACACTCCAACGCACGTCAAGTGAAAATCAAAAAGGTAAAAATCCCCCAGGTTGTTGGTAAAACCAAAAGCAAATTTAGACAATTTATTCCGAAAAATTTTCGCCTAACGTGGGTTCTTCACGAATAAGAAAGTAGGCAGAACGTAGAGATGGGAAGACGATGTAATTGTCCCTATCTGACTTGGAACGAAAATTTCCAGGGCCCAGGGAGCAACCCCAAAATTCTACGACTTTTAAGGGGGTGGACGATTACTCGTCTTCACATCTCTACTGTTCCTGCCTACTTTCTGTATTCGACTGAAGAAGCCTACTGTGTAGGCGAAACGTTTCAGAATAAAGTTGTCTAACTGTTGCATATGTGTCTTACCTAACAGCACGTCAAGTATTAAAAACCATTTGTCTCCATTCACTCCTATCAAACACGCTCACGCATACCCGCTGGAAGTCCAAGCCCCTCGCACACAAAACCTCCTTTACCCCCTCCCTCCAACCTTTCCTAGGCCGACCCCTACCCCGCCTTCCTTCCACTACAGACTGATACACTCTTGAAGTCATTCTGCTTCGCTCCATTCTCTCTACATGTCCGAACCACCTCAACAACCCTTCCTCAGCCCTCAGGACAACAGTTTTGGTAATTCCGCACCTCCTCCTAACTTCGAAACTACGAATTCTCTGTATAATATTCACACCACACATTGCCCTCAGACATGACATCTGCACTGCCTCCAGCCTTCTCTTTGCTGCAACATTCATCACCCATGCTTCACACCCATATAAGAGCGTTGGTAAAACTTTACTCTCATACATTCCCCTCTTTGCCTCCAAGGACAAAGCTCTTTGTCTCCACAGACTCCTAAGTGCACCGCTAACCCCTTTTCCCCTCATCAATTCTATGATTCACCTCATCTTTCATAGACCCATCCGCTGACACGTCCACTCCCAAATATCTGAATACATTCACCTCCTCCATACTCTCACCCTCCAATGTGATATCCAATCTTTCATCACCTAACCTTTTTGTTATCCTCATAGCCTTACTCTTTCCTGTATTCACTTTTAATTTTCTTCTTTTGCATACCCTACCAAATTCATCCACCAAACTCTGCAACTTCTCTTCAGAATCTCCCAAGAGCACAGTGTCATCAGCAAAGAGCAACTGTGACAACTCCCACTTTATGTGTGATTCTTTATCTTTTAACTCCACACCTCTTGCCAAGACCCTCGCATTTATTTCTCTTACAACCCCATCTATAAATATATTAAACAACCACGGTGACATCACACATCCTTGTCTAAGGCCTACTTTTACTGGGAAATAATCTCCCTCTTTCCTACATACTCTAACTTGAGCCTCACTATCATCGTAAAAACTCTTCACTGCTTTCAGTAACCTACCTCCTATACCATACACCTGCAACATCTGCCACATTGCCCCCTTATCCACCCTGTCATACGCCTTTTCCAAATCCATAAATGCCACAAAAACCTCTTTAGCCTTATCTAAATACTGTTCACTTATATGTTTCACTGTAAACACCTGGTCCACACACCCCCTACCTTTCCTAAAGCCTCATTGTTCATCTACTATCCTATTCTCCGTCTTACTCTTAATTCTTTCAATAATAACTCTATCATACACTTTACCAAGTATACTCAACAGACTTATCCCCCTATAATTTTTGCACTCTCTTTTGTCCCCTTTGCCAATCCCTAGGTGCCTTACCCTCTTCCATACATTTATTAAATAATTGCACCAACCACTCCAAAACTATATCCCCACCTGCTTTTAACATTTCTATCATTATCCCATCAATACCGGCTGCCTTACTCCCTTTCATTTTACCTACTGCTTCACGAACTTCCCCCACACTCACAACTGGCTCTTCCTCACTCCTACAAGATATTATTCTTCCTGCCCTATATACGAAATCACAGCTTCCCTTCTTCATCAACA
>NC_069425.1:1691999-1717613 GCF_026875155.1 Cherax quadricarinatus
TATTAACCGCAAAAGAAAGTCACTAACTTGTTCTTATTCAGTTATTAGTTAACTTTCATTTCTTATACCTAGGCAGAAGTTAGGTACCTGGGTGTAGGTCCTGGGTGTTAGTGGACTGTGTGTGGGTGGCATCCTGGGTGTTAGTGGACTGTGTGGTGGCATCCTGGGTGTTAGTGGACTGGTGTGGGTGGCATCCTGGGTGTTTAGTGGACTGGTGTTGGGTGGCATCCTGGGTGTTAGTGGACTGGTGTGGGTGGCATCCTGGGTGTTAGTGGACTGGTGTGGGTGGCATCCTGGGTGTTAGTGGACTGGTGTGGGTGGCATCCTGGGTGTTAGTGGACTGGTGTGGGTGGCATCCTGGGTGTTAGTGGACTGGTGTGGGTGGCATCCTGGGTGTTAGTGGACTGGTGTGGGTGGCATCCTGGGTGTTAGTGGACTGGTGTGGGTGGCATCCTGGGGGACAAGATTGAGCACCACAATGGAAATAAGACAGACAGTCCTCGATGACTCACTGACTTTCTTGGGTTACTCTGGGTGGCTAACCCTCCGGGGTTAAAATCCGAACGAAATCTTATCAAGAAAAAACAGAGAGGGAAAAGTTTATGTGTGCATTTGGACTTGGGTCTGTTAAGGCCTGAATAACCACAGAGGATATATTCACAGGGAGGCGGTGTTATTCAGTGTATATATGCTGGTATTCACTTCAATCAATATTATAGGGATTAAAGTATTCCCCATGGAAATAAGTCACTCTGTCTGACTTTTTTGGGTTATCCTAGGTTGTCTACACATATGCTGCTATGTATGATAATCTGTGTAACTATTTGTGTATACCTGAATAAACTTACTACACTGTGGCCTTAATGACCCTAGTGTAGTTAATGGGCTTAAAACTTCATTAAAAAGCGAACTGGCATTGAATAATGTTATATTACAGTAGAAACTGTTAATCAGCATAGCACAATAGTGTTGTAGAGCAGTAGCTGTGGAACAATGTACTTACAATTATAAGTAGTTAGAGAGGAGAAGCAAGCTGAAGTAGAGGTGTGGTAGACACACTCACTACTGTGGCCAGGATAAGACTGGGGACACACTCACTGTTGAGGCCAGGACAAGACTGAGAGACTCACTGTTGTGCCAAGGACAAGACTGAGAGGTGGCCACGCTGTGCTGTATTATTATTGTCTGGGTACCAGAGTGCGGAGGTGGCGCGGGATGAGGAAGCTGACGGGATGCGCGGTGGGGAGGAGGGTACTGGGAGGCGAGGAGAGGAGGAGGCTGATTGGAGGCGAGGTGGGGAGGAGGCGGCAGGGAGGCGAAGCTGGGAGGAGGCTGGTGGTGGGCTTGGAGGAGACAAGAGTGGTGGGGAGAGTGGCGTCCTGCCATTGTTTGCATTCCCGTTATCTTTGTTCGTATTTTTTATTACTGTTATTATTATTTATTATTTTTAGTTTTTAGTACAAAGTAGTAGTAGTAGTAGTAGTTAGTAGCAGTAGTAGTAGTTGTAGTAGTGGTGTAGTAGTAGTAGTAGTAGTAGCTATAGTAGTAGCAGTATGTAGTAGGAGTAGTAGCAGTAGCAGTAGTAGTAACAGTAGTAGTAGTGTTAGTAGTAGTATAGTAGTAGTAGTTGTAGTAGTAGTTAGTATTAGTGGGTAGCAGTAATAGTTGTAGCAGCAGTAGTAGTAGTAGTAGCAGTAGTAGCAGTAGCAGTAGTAGCAGCAGCAGTAGTAGTAGTAGTAGTAGTAGTAGTAGCAGTAGCAATAGCAGTAGCAGAAGCGGTAATAGCAGCAGCAGTAGTACTAGTAGTAGCAGTAGTAGTAATAGCAGTAGTAGTAGTAGCAGTATTTGCAGTAGTAGTAGCCGTAGTAGTAGTAGCAGTAGTAGCAGTAGTAGTAGCAGTAGCAGTAGTAGCAGTAGCAGTAGTAGTAGTAGTAGTAGGAGTAGTAGCAATAGCAGTAGCAGTAGTAGCAGTAGTAGTAGAAGTAGTAGTAGTAGTAGTAGTAGTAGTAGTAGTAGTAGAAGTAGCAGTAGCGGTAGTAGCAGTAGTAGTACTAGTAAAAGTAGTAGTAGCAGTGGTAGTAGCAGTAGTAGTAATAGTAGTAGTAGCAGTGGTAGTAGTAGTAGTAGTAGTAATAGTAGTAGTAGCAGTGGTAGTAGTAGTTCTTAAACCCATAAGAGTCATACAACACTCGGCAAAGGGAAAGGTAAACGGGTTTGATTCAAGGGAATGGTTTGCTCAAGTTCTTTGGATGAATAACCGTCACCGGCATCAAGTCCCCTTTTAGGCTCCTGAAAATTCTGATCTGTAATTGTTTGGTGGTTATTTAACCTGGCTTATTTAACCTGGCTTATTTAACTCCTACTACTAACCTGGCTTATTTAACCTGGCTTATTGCTCATTGGTAGTGCCTTTGGCTCACCATCGAAGGACCAGGGTTCGATCCTGTCACCTCCTGGGTTGTCCTGGGTTATTAGCAACCCTCTTACTCCCCTGGGTTAATAACCCAGTTAATTATTTACTGCGGAGCCTCAGCACACGGTGGATGTCTGGGTTCGATTCCCGGCGAGGGTAGAAACATTGGTCGTGTTTCCATACACCGTCTGACCATGTTCACCCATCAGTAAAATGGGTACCTGGGTGTTAGTGGACTGGTGTGGGTCGCATCCTGGGTGTTAGTGGACTGGTGTGGGTCGCATTCTAGGACAAAACTGACCTAATTTGCCGGAAATGCTCAGCATAACAAGCGGCTTTCTATATATCAATCAATCAATCAATCAGTTTATTCTCTATAAGAATTACAGTGCGGGGTTTACAGATTTTGGATATTGTTGTGGTTTACATGAATAAAATACTAAATTTACAGAGGGGGCACTAGGACCACCTAGCATGGTAGGATTTCGGGCATAAATTAGATTAAATTTTAACCCTAAATTATTACAAATTATGGAATAAGTTGACTAAATACTAAGTGACTAATACTAGTTTGTGAGTTTAGCAATGTGAATGCTTTTGTTTTGGCCTATACATAAGTTTCTATATGGGAGTATCAGAGGCAAACTTATGACTGTTAGGGATTCATTATTTTAAGATTAAGATTGTATTTCTGTTCTTATTGTTCAAATGGGTGAGTGAGTGTAAGTTGTGAACACCAGGTGGTTTTTATGTAGTTAGTTGTCGGGGTGGATCAGGAGATAAGATGTTTCTAACGGTAGTTTTGAAGGTGATGGATGTGTTGCTGTTCTAGAGTTTTCAGGTAGGGTGTTCTAGATATTTTTAGGGCCTTTGAAATCCACTGAATTTTTGTAAAGGTTTAGTCGGACACGGGGAATGTCATAGGAGGTTTGTGTCTGTGTTATGCCTGTGGGTCCTGTCACAACTATCAATGAAAGCTTTTGGTCAAGGTTAATATTGGAATTTAAGCGTCCTGTAGATGTAGATTGCACAGTAGTAAGTGTGGATGTTTTGAACAGGAGTAAGTTTAGATCTATGAAGGTGGGGGGTAAAGGGGGAGGGTGTTGACAGGGATGGGATTTAGTGAATTTTCTTACTGTGGCTTTTTGTTGTGTTACTATTGGCTTTAGGTGTGTTGTTGCAGTTGATCCCCAAGCACAAATAGCGTAGGTGAGTATGGATAAATGAGTGGAATGATATAGTGTGAGAGGGCATTTTGGCGGCACATAGTATCGTATCTTGGAGAGGATCCCAACTGTTTGGATAGTTAGAAGAATGAGGCTAGAATACTGAGAGGACAAAACTCATGGTTAGTTTCAATTAAAATAAGATAGAAGAATGAAGTGGTAAGATGTACCAAAAAAAAGGAGAGGAGATTCTGTAGGTATTAAACACAGTTAAACTATGGGTAGAATGGTCATTGAATACAACAGTGACATTCAAATGTATTTGGAAGTCTTGGAAATTTTGGGGGGACAAAAGTTATGGCAGTATAACACTAATGGTGGAAGAGTGGGTATTATCTGCCCTGGCTTGATTCTGTTAGTCCAGCCTCACTTAGGAATGTTTTAAGGTCATGTTCTGTTAGAGATGAAGTATCTCTTCCCAGTGGGCTGTTTCCTAACTGCGATTTTTCCATCCCTCACAAAACACTGGGGATTATTTGGTCATAGCGTAATTTTCTTAGCCGATTAAGAAGGTTTGTCTTGTTTGGTAAGGCATCATTGACGTAAACATTCAGATTTATTAGAAATGATGTTTTTAGTAAGTTGTTCCTTTGTCTGCTAGTTAGGAATTTTAACAGCACTGTTTTTTTTACCCGCTTGGTAGCCCATCCGTTGCAATCACTTAGGTCATAGAAGTAAGTCATAGTTATTGAGAAATGGCATTACTGCTAAGCTTAAACAGTGAAAACTTAACTTAAAGGGACAACTCATCACCTGCACAGCCGCTGCAGACGAGGTCTAGAAGCTGTCGAAACCATCTCACATACGGGTCTGTCAAGAATTCTAATTTGTAAGATTATAAATCTTACCCCTAGGGGGTGTTATGTCAGCATATTTCATTCACCCGATGGCTGACAAAATTAATATTGTTTGGACTCAAAAGTCCACACCTTACTGGCCGACTATAGGTTGATTACAAACTCCTTGCGACTCAAGAAACTGCGCAGTCCCCCATTCTACAAGAAATTCGTTAACATACCCTTGCTTTGTACGTGAGCTATGGTGTTCTTCACACCTTCGACAGATATCGGTTGACTTGATAGAGCTGAAGTGTCCTTGGATGTCCACGACTTCCATTGTCTAGAAAATGCAACACTGGTACACTATGTTCCAATGATTTGTCTTTATTGTTCACAGTGTTATCAATGAAGAAGCTGATCACACTTCTCTTATGTGTTTATTGTGTTTTATGAGACACTTTGTTCCACTAACGCCACAGATCGTTCTTTGTTGTTAGCCTGGCGTCAGTGTCACTCTCAGTAGAGTCAAAAGTAATTCAAAACGCCACAGCGCCCATGCTGTCACTCCCCATGAAAAAGAAAGAAAAAGATGACCTAGTACTGTTTGCTTCCTGCCAACTTCTCCCCCCCCCCCGATGAAGCAAAGCAGAATGTTTGTTATTGCTGTCTTAAGCATAGACAACAATGTACTATCTTTACCATGGTAATAAAGTGGGAGCAGGATTTTCCTTAATTGTGTCCTGCCTAAAGTAAGAGATGAACTGTATCTTATTAAATACACTCTGCAACACTCTGCAAGGAGGCGCGGGTCACTTGACCACGGTCGATACTGTACCCGGCCATCTGTGATCAATTATCACTGTAGCAGTAAACAAGATGCATGCCCCTTTCTGAGAGGCTGGGCCCATCAGGGCCTGAAAGGGGTGAAGGGCTGAAGGGGGCTGAAGAGGCTGAAGGGGGCTGATACCCCCCTTCCTGGAGAAAAAGTTTCTCCCACTGGGGGGGCGGGGGAGGTTCCGCTGCAGCGTGACACTATTCATCACTTAACATTAATTAATTTCTCACTCGCCACCACTGCGCTTGTCGTTTTGAACAGTTTTAGTCTGTTGTGGTTTCTGGAGAATCATAATTTTGTTTTCCAACACTGTAATTCTAACGGCATAGTTATTTATTGTCCGCTTATTCACTACCACCTTTGCTTAAAACATAAACGTCCTGATGTTCATTTGGCATCAGGATATATGGTCACAATTTTTCCAAGTGGCATTGGAGACCTCGGACAATCATTGTCGATAATCACTATGTCACCAGGGTTTTAAGGGGACTTTATGATTTTCAGGAACACCAGCTCATAGAAGTGTTCTCTCAATGAGGTGAGTAGTCTTTCGCAAATTTTCTCCAACGTTCAATCACTTTATTAAGGTGTTTGAAATTTACGTTGAGTTGCCTCAGGTTGAAATAAGTAGGATCCTCTATGATTTCTTTTTCATCGGGGGAGGACAGGTTCGAGCCTTTCTGCCATGGAGTAAAATGAGATGGACTTAAACACTTCTAATTGTCCAGATCATCGGTAACATAAGTTAGAGGTCTGTTGTTGACTCTATATTCTATTTCAGTCACAACTGTTCGGAATTCTTCTAAGTTATTTCTGACGATGAGAGTCTTCTTAACAACGTTTTACAATGCCGATTCATTCTTCATAAATCCGCCATGCCATGGAGATTGGAGGAATGTTCTCCAACGACAACTGCGTTTGATTCAAGCATCTGGTTGTACTTTGGTTGATCAAAGATCTTGCTTATATAAGCAGCATCAGCAAACAAAGTTCGTTGCATTATCTGAAATCAT
The DNA here is from genome assembly GCF_026875155.1 of Cherax quadricarinatus. Lineage (NCBI taxonomy): Eukaryota > Metazoa > Arthropoda > Malacostraca > Decapoda > Parastacidae > Cherax > Cherax quadricarinatus. Next base: position 1,698,266 of record NC_069425.1, read on the forward strand.
CAGTCTGGGACATTGCCCTTCTGGCTGCAAACCTTCTGAATAATTTGATAAAGTTTCAGCAGACATGTCAGTGGCCTACTTTCTAGATGTACTGCTCTAGTTGTAACACAAGTGAAACAAACAGAATGTACAACTTGATGGGAAACTTTGTAACTGTATTGGTTAAAAAAAGCAAGAGCTGTAACTCTTAAGAGTTTACCCAAAGATGAGTATTTGATCCAGCAATGACTTTTCTGTTGTGTCTGCAAGTATTTACACAACTTACTTCTGCGAATAGTGTTCAAGCAGACTGTTTTCTTCTGGCATAATGTGAGCTTTTTGCTGAGCCAGTTATTTTCATTAGAGAGCCAGTTCGGTCCGTGAGCCATAATTTATTATCCACAAATTTCTGAGTGGGACACCACGTGACAACATGTCAGCTGGATTCTCTTGGGTAGAGACGTGATGGAGAAAGAGATAATCTCTCTGCATCTTTTTATTTGCCTACTCTGTTCTGTACATAGACAGTTATCTCTTTTTATTTCTTAACCAATGGAGAACTGCTTTATTAATCACTCCAGTTCACGGTTTTCTCAATAGTGAGGATGATCAAGTTTTTGTTGAGATGTCAGCTAATTTTGTACCTACATTGAGTGGCTGTCAGTTCCAATTGTGGTACTGTTCTGACCTTCAGGGTGCTACCCTGGCCTTTGAAGTAATAAGTGTACTTCTTCAGCATTACTCATGTAAGATACAGCGCCATAACTTGGTTGACGCATCACAGAACAAATGTAATGTGTACTTGTACTTGTTTCCCTTCATGACCTATTTGTCTGGGAAAGTTAATTTGAATGGAAGTTGCTTAACTCCCTGGATATTTCATCCATGCTGACTCATTTTAGAGTGCAATTTTTATCCCATCCAATTTGAGCTTCCATGAGTTCTTGCATAAGCATATTTACCCGTTATGGTTATTGGTGAGACGAGTCCTAGAGGATCTACAAAACATTTTGATACCTCTGACGTAAACTACTTTTAGTGGAGTGTACTGCATGATTTATTGTTGATCTTTTGAGACTCAATAGTATCTGCTGTGTTTTTCTAATTAAGTCCCAGCATTTAGTTGCAATTCACGGAATTTCAGTTTAGGGAAATCTTCTTTGATAGTTTCCCTTAATTGCTTTGAATTGTATTCCACATCCTTAGAGGCATATTTCTTCTTTATCTCCTTGTTAGCTTCTCTGTATAAGGGATTTAAAATCCTCCCTTTTTTCCAGTCCCTTAAAGTTTTCCACAAAGAAACTTTTTTTTAAAGATTTCTTTAAAGGGGATTTTCGATTTCTTAAAATGTTTTTAAGTACTCTAGTAAGAAGGGAAAGGGGAGTTGCACCAAATAATACTGATTTGAAAGAAATTTCAAAAAGGACTTGGGTCATGTGGATTTTCAGGCCACAAAAATCGGTATAATCTCTATCTATTTTTTTTCCTACTCTTAAAAAAAGCTTGGAAATACACCGTGTGGGCATAGGGGTTTGTGCAAATTTCAAAAACACTCCAAACTTCTCATTATGAGGGTCCCCCAACATCATTAAAAGACTTGCTACATCTTTATTTCACTGCGCTGCAAATTTTATACAACCTAGTGGAGTGGTTTAGAACTTTTTGATCCATGGTGCGGGAAAATAGCTTCTGTCTTAAATTATCTTCGACTATTTCCTCAATGAATTTTTTCTCCAAATGTTCTTGTATGATATTATCATAGACAGTCAGTAACTCTGGATTCTTCCTGACTCATGTATTTGTGTTTTTCATCTGTCCGAAAGCCATGCGATAATTGCTAGGCAGATGTGGGGGATTTAATTTCCATGGTAACCTAACCCAATACTGTCCATCTTTATATTGGACAGTGCCCAAAAATATTGGTTATAAGTCTGAGACTCTTGTGGGCTTGGTTTATTTACATCAATCCCTATCGCATCTAAATCCCACAACTTATCAACGGGTTCATTCATTTCTTCCAGTAATGATAAATTTTTGCTGTGGTACATGATCAGTGTTATTCTCGTAACTAGTACATTTTCCACTGAATCAATATCAGCTTCTTTCCCACTTTGAGAGGGAATGGGACCACATATCATGTGGCCTCCTGCTGTTTTCAGCAAGTAACATCATGTTTACTTACTATATTTTGAAACAAAACAGTGATAATAATCACTTCCGATGATTAAATCTTTTGGACTAATAGTGTCCGTCTGTATGTCAGGACAGGCTAACTTGACCTTAGCTGCTTTCAGTGCTGCAACTGTTTCTTTATCTCTGGATCTGCACAGACTTAGGCAAATCACTACTACCACAGCTTCTACTGTCTTTTCCTTTTTTTCTAGACCACAGGATTCTGGCTAGTCATATGTCTGTTTACCAGAATTGTGGAAAAAACCAGCTATATCTAACTTATTTTGGCATAGGGTTGTTTATTCAGTTTCTGCAACACTTGTTCTCATAGAAGGACCTTGTGAGCCTTGATAAAATAATGTTAGCACATTGGTTTTGTGTAATTTATTAGATAACTCAACTCGAGCTATCGGGGAGCAGTTGCTTTAAACTTATCTCTCACATTTAATGCTGTTGCTTGTTGACTTCCTGAAACTGTGGGAAATCTTCTGCTGTTCAGCAAAGTATTTGGGCATAATGCTGTATGGGTGCATACCCTTGCATTAAAAAAACTTCTTCGGTGAGCATTTACCCTCCCTTGTGTTCACCTAAACACTTGTGTGCACCTTTTCAGCTGATGAACACGTTGTTTACGTGTCTCCATTGATGTGTATTGAATACAATACTGTGCCCAATGTGTTTCCGTCACAAAGTACACATTTTGGAGTACGTTTATGTGTGACAGTTTGTTTACTGTCTGTGGTATTCACAGCTTGATAAATGCCTATATGGGGTTTCCCATTATGTGGTTTTTGTGGGAGTAGGCATACTCTTTTTAACTGAGTAAAAGGGTTTTTTTATCCACAGGATTTTTGGATTTTTCATCTTGTCTCGTTGCTTGCATGCATGAAAAATATTGTTTGTAAACCATTACAATTTCTTCACAAGTGAAATAGCGTTTATTGGGCATAATATTTAATCGTTCAATAGTTTGTGGTGACAACTTATCTTGTACAATCACTGATAAACCCAAACACATTGTCTTAGGTCATATTTAGCATCTAGAGATATGAGACTATTGTCTAATGTGATTCCCAAATGCCTGTAAGTCTGAATAACAATGTTTGGGTGCTTCAAGCTTGGGTATTAAGACTGTATGTCTAACTCTGGCTTGTCAGCGTCAAAGTAATTGTCTGGTAAGACACTAAGGCATTGATAATTTGCCTTTAACCCCCGGAAATGACTTAATCAGTTCATAGGGTTCTCCCTTTACAAGACATTTAAGATAATTAAACTTACCAATCTCATCTATGTCAGTTCGTGAATTTACTATGGATTGAAAACCACTAAAAGAATTCTTTATAATTATGACCTTGGAAAATAGGTAATGACAATGTAGGTAAGCTTGGGAATAAGCCACTTGTTGTTGTTACAGGTGTAACAGGTGTTTGACCACTAGTTACAGTATCTCTTTTGCCAAAAGTTTTGGGGGACAGATAGGCCCTTTCTTCTGTCCACCTTAAAATTTTTGAAATTTCAAATGTAATTTCCCAAAAAAATTTTAATTTATCCTCAATGGGGTCTGATTCAAGAAATTTATTTTCATAATGTTTAGGCTGAATTTAAATTTTTCCAGAAAAGTTGGGGTAAAAAAAATTTGAATTTTTAACCCCCCAAGATCATCAAAATCTATTTTTTGGGATCTTGAGTTTTAAACCCATAAAAACTGAAATTAGATTTCTAATTTTTGTAATCTTATCTGTAAAAAACTGAAACTGAGTTTTCAAACAAGCCATTTTTAAAGGTATAAAATAAAAATTTTTTTGCAAACCCCGTTTGAGTGTTTTTTAAAAAAAACTGTACGCAAAAAACCAAACTGATTTTTGTTGTGCTTAAGTCACAAAAAACCCAGGCAGACACTACCCGACCCTCTTAAACCCTTTAAACCCCAGGGGCAAAGGGCCTGAAGGTTTCACGTAAAATATTGGGTTTGGGGTTTTATGCTTTAGTTTTCTGTGTCACCTGACCACGAAGATTAATCGTTAAACGTTTATAAAACTCCATTCCCTATACACTAAATGTCCCTTGGGATTTAAATGCAAATCACATGTAATATTCTTACACTTTTAAAAAAGGTCACGTTTTTAAAATAATTTTTAAAGCTTTCACTTTATATATAAATTTTTCCCTTTTAAAAACAGGGTTTAAAACTATGAAAACAAACTTTTAAAAACAAACTTGTCCTTAATTTTTGTCTATAAACCCTTTAAAACACTTTTGTTTATAATGAAACAGGGTTTGGGGGTTTTTTGGGGTTTTCTTAAAAGCACTTTTGAATTTTTACAGTGGATGGGGGGTGGGGGGATCACCCCTCCCGTTTTCTTTGGGTGGGAAAGGGTGGGGGATTCCCGTTTTCTTTTTGGGGCCCATTTTTTCGGGGGATTGAGTCGGGGGGTCAATTTTTACGGTTTATATTGTAAAACCCTAGTTTTACAGCTTTTTTTTTTGAAGGGCCTTGGGTCGTAGGGTTTTTTGTACACGTATTTCAACCCTATTTGGGGCCCCCATGTGGCCCTTTTAAAAAAGGTTTTTAAGGACCAATTTTTGTTGAGAAAAGGTTTACCCCCCCAACTTTAAAAATGAAAACTGGGCTTAAAGAAATTTATTTTGCCGAACACCCCCCTGAGACGGAAAGGGCCCAAAAACTGTCGGGAAAACCCAAATCCCCAAAAGGGGTGTCAATATTAAAAATTTTGTAAGATATATTAAAATTTCCCCTAGGGGTGGTTTTTGTCGCATATTTCCCTTCAAAGTGGCTGGAAAAAAAATACATAAATTTTTTGGAAATCAAAAGGGCCCAAAACCATTAAATGCCGACTATAGGGTTTCCTTTACAAACACCCTTCGACTCAAGGGGAAAGCGCAGTCCCCCCCTACTACAAGAAATTCGTAAAAATACCCTTCTCTTGTAAGTGAGTTTTGGGGGTTCTTCACACCTTCGACAGATATCGGGGACTTGAAAAACTGAATGTCCTTTTTGGGGTTTCCACTTTTTCCTTTTCTAGAAAATTCACACTGGACACTATGTTCCACAAATTTGTCCTTTTATTGTTCACAATGTTATCACTTTAAGAAGCTGATCACACTTCTCTTAAAGTTTTTATTGTGTTTTTTGAAACTTTTTTGGGTTTACACAAAACCCCCAGATCGTTCTTGTTTGGTTTTTTCCTGGCTCAGTGTCACTCTCATAGGGGCAAAATAATCTGAAAAATGCCCCAAAACCCCCATGGGCCCTCACTCCCCCTAGCACAAAAAAAAAAACTGACCCGTACTTTTTGCTTCCTTGCCACTTCCTCGATAAAGCAAAGCCCGAATGTTTTTGGAAATTTTTGCTGTCTTAACAAAAGAAAAACAATGTCCACTATCTTTACCATGGTAAAAAATGGAGGGAAAGGGTTTTCCCCCTTAAATTTTCCTGCAAAATAAGAGAAAACTGTCTCTTATTTAAAAAATTTTCACCCCGGGAACACTCTGCAAGAAACAGCAGGGCACTTACCCAAATTTGCATACTCCCAAAGGCACTGTGATTTAATTTTACTCACTGTAGCAGTAAAAAAAGGGCCTTGCCCCCTTCCCGAGAAGGGGGGGGCCCCTCAGGGCCCGAAAGGGGGGTGAATGGGCTGAAAGGGGCTGAACCCCCCCTCCCCGGGGAAAAATTTCCCCCCACAATATAGTAAGTCATAATATAAAATCATAGGGAGTAAGTCATAGAAGGGAATCATAGTATAATCATAGTAGTAAGTCCCTAGGAAATCATATATAAGTCACATATAAGTCATAGTATTGGGGTTTATAAGGGGAAAGGCCATGTAAAGTCATAAATATAAGTCACAGTAGTAAGTCCAAAAGTAAAGTCATAGAATTTTGTCACATAATAATTTATAGTATAAATCTATAAATCATAGTAGTAAGTCCCTAGTAGTAAGTCCCTAAAATGTAATTTTAGTATTTAAATCATATTTGTAAAACATTTGTAATTGGTCATAGTAGTTTAAAATCAAAGTAGTAAGTCAAAAGTAGTAAAGTCATAGTATAAAGTTTATAAGGAATTTTATAGTAGAAGTCATAGTATTAAAATTTATAGTAGTAAGTTAAAAGTAAAAAGTCAAGTAGTAAATTTATAGTATTAAATCACAGTAGTAAGGGCCCTAGTAAATAAAAACATAGTAGTAATCATAGAAAAGTCATGTAATTTAAACCATATTAATAATGATAGTAGTTTAAAATCCTAGTAGTAAGTCCATGTAATAAAACAAAAGGGAGTTTAAGGGCATAGTAATTAAAGTCTTTGAGTAATCCCTTTGGGAAAAGCATAGGGAGTAAAATCATATTAAAAAAGTCCCAAAATAGTAATCACTGATGCCCGCTAGGGGGTGTAAAACAATTTTTAAATGTAATTTAACCCAAAAAAAATTTTTATCAACCTTATCAACATCATCAAATTTTATTTTTATTATTAAATTTTTATTTAAATTTTTTATTAATTAAATTTTTATCAATTAAATTTTTATTATTTTTATAATTTTTATTATTAATTTTATTATTATTATTATTTTTATTATTATTAAATTAAATTTGTTATTAATTTTTATTATTTTTTATTATAATTATTATTATTAAATTTTTATTATTATTAATTATTACTATTAAAATTTTTATTATTTATTATTATTTTTTAATTAAATTTTTATTTTTTATTTTTATTATTATTATTATAATTAAATTTTATTATTATTAATTTTTAAAATTATTACTAATTTTTATTATTTTTTATTAAGCGCCCGTGTCGTTTAGCTTTTACATTAAAGGGGAAAATTAAAAATTGGGAACAACCACACACAATGTCCGAAATGAGACCCCTAGTGTATTTGGGTCAAAAACTATGTCAGACGGCCTCCAACACTCCGGGGTTCCATGACCCGGGGGGGAAGGGGGGTAAAAACTTAAACCCCATAAAGGGAAAAACAAATTTTAACAAAAGGGAACCTTTTCGCGTTTTGGGAAACCTAGCACATAATTATGACGTCATTTTCCTTAAAGCACGGAGAGTTGGGCCCCCTCCCTCTGGGGCCCCCAAACAAATATTTTTAGCAAAAACTTTACTTTCTTGGCGACTCAAATTTTTGCAATTTAAAGTTAAATTTAAGGGGGGGTTTTTCATAATGTTCACGTAAAAAAAAAGTTTCATTAATGTTGACCCAAGTGTTTTATTGATGTTGCTCAAGTTTTTTTTGCATTAAATTTGGGCTCAAGTGTTGCATTGATGTTAATCAAGGTTTCATAATGTTCACCCCCAAGTTTTTGCCTTAATTTACCCAAGAGTTTGGGATTGAATGTTTTACCCCAAATGTGTATTGAGGGTTTACTCAATGTTGCATAATTTTTAAAATCAAATGGTTTTCATTAAGTTGACCCAACCGGTTTCATTGAGGGTTTACCAAATTTTTGCATTTAAAGGGTTTGGGTCGAGGGTTGGGATTGATTTACTCAAGTTTGCATAATGTTCACACTCAAGTGTTGCCCTTAAAAGGGGTTTTCCCCCAAACCCTTCATTGATGTTGACTCAAGTGTTGCATTGGGTGTTGACTCAATGGGTTGGGTTTTATGTTGACCCCAAGTTTGCATTGAAAATTTACTTTCCAATTTTTGCAATTAATGTTTAAACCCCCAAAAGGGTTTCATTAATTTGACTCAATGTTCATTTAAAGTTTTAAAATCAAGTTGCATTAATGTTTTACCTCAATTTTTGCCCTTTTATTTTTGGGCTAAATGTTTATTTAAAGTTGACTCAGTGTTTTAATTTATTTGACTTAAGTATTTATTTATGTTACTCAAGTGTTTTATTGAATTTTTTTTTCAAGGGTTTTATTGAGTTGACCTTCGATTTTTGCATTGATTTTTGCTCCCAAATGTTTTCATTAATGGTTTAAAATCAAGGTTGCATTGATGGGTTTACTAAAAATGTTTTTTTTGATGGGTTTACTGAAGGGTTTTAAAATTTATTTTTTGAAATCAAGTGTTGCATTTAAAAATTTACTCAAGGGGTTTCATTTATTTTGGGCCCCCAAATGTTGTATTGGGTGGTTTTAATTTAAGGGTTCATTAATGGGTTACTCCCAAATGTTGCAAATTTATTTGACTCAAGTTTTTTGATGGTTTTACCAATTTTGCATAATGGGTTTAATCAAGTGTTGCATTAAAATTTTAACCCCCCCCAAAAAGTTTTCTTAAAAATTTACTCGAGTGTTGCAAAATTTATGTTGGGCTCAAGTGTTGCCCTTAAAAAATTACCCCAAGGGTTTATTGAAAGTTGAAATTTAAGGTTTTTATTTATGTTTACTCAAGGTTTTATTGAAAGGTTGACTCAAAGGGTTTCAATTTAAAGTTGACTCAAGTGTTTGCATTACGTTGACTTTAATGTTCATTGAGTTGACTCAAGTGTTGCAAATTTCACTTTTCCCCCAAATGTTTGCAAATTTAAAGTTTGGGCCCAAGTGGGGCAAATTTAATGTTGACTTTAGTTTTTCATTTTTATGTTGAACCCAAAAGTTTCATTAATGGGTTTACTCGAGTGGGTTGCATTTTTATTTTTGACTCAAGTGTTTCATTAAAAGTTTGGGCTTTAATTTTTGATTTATGTTGGGGCTTTGAGGTTGCCCTTAATTTTTGAAATTGATGTTACTTTTTAAGTTAACTCATGTGTTGCCCTTAAAGTTTACCTTTGGTGTTTTCCTTTAATGTTGACTCAAGGGGTTTCTTTTAAAATTGGGCTCAAGTAATGCATTAATGTTGACCTCAAAGGTGTTTGGGGGCCCAATTTTCACCTTTAATGTTGCATGGGTTTCAAATTTCGGGGTTTAATTTTTATTTGGGCTCCAAGTATTGCATTAATGTTTTACCTAAAGGTTTGGGATAATGCTCACTCAAAAATGTTTTCATTGATGTTTACTCGAGTGTTACATTGATGTTGACCCAAGTGTTGCATTGATGATGACTCGAGTGTTGCATAATGTTGACTCGAGTGTTGCATTGATGTTTGCTCAAGTGTTGCATTAAACTGTCTTGAATTCAAGTGTGTGCAATTTATGTAGAGACTCATGTGGTTGCATTAATTGTTGACTACTCAAGATTGTATTGATGTGATCCTAACGTATGTATTATGATGAATCAAAGGTTGCAGTTAATGTTGAACTTCAAGTGTGCATTAAATTTTAACAAAAGCTTGTAATTGATGTTGATTCAAGTGTTTCACTAATTGTTGACTCAAGTGGTTTGCATTAAATTTACTCACTGTTGCAGCCTGATGTTGACTCAAGTGTTTCATGATGTTACATCAGATGTGCAATAATGTTGACTTAAGTTGCATTAATAGTTGACTTTCAATCGTTTGCACTTGATGTTGGTCTCAGGTGTTGCATTGATGTTACTCAAGAAGTGATGTCATCTGAAGTTTTTGACTTTAAGTGTTTGATTGGATGTTGATTAAAAGCTTGCATTAAAGTTGACTCAAGTGTTTCATAATGTTCAACTCAAGTGTTGCATTTATGTTGACGCCAATGTGATGTATTGGATGTTGTCTCTAGTTTGTAGTTAATGTTGTACTCGAGTGTTGAGCAATTGATTTGACTCAATGTATTGCATGATTGCTCATCGTCAAGTTGTTTGGCATTAATGTATGACCCCCAAGTTGATTGCATTGATGTTGACTACAAGTGTTGCATTTAATTTTGAACTTCGAAGTTGCACCTTATGCTTGACTCAAGTTGCATTGAACTTGAATCCAGTGTTCATTGGATGGTTCACTAAATGTTGCTTTTAAAGTTACTCAAGGGTGCAGTGATGTTGACATCGAAGTGTTGCATAATGTGACTCAAGTTTTGCATTTGAGATTGCTGAGACTAAATGTGTTATTAATGTTGACTCCGAGTGTAGCATTGAAATGATACTCAAATTTTATTGATGTTGAAGCTCAATGTTGTTTGATGTTGACTCAAGTGTGTTTATTGGGGATGTTGACGCGAGTGTTGCATTGATGTTGACTCAAGTGTTAGCATTATTATGTTGACTCAATCGTTGGCAATTCTAGGTTAAACAAAATTGTTAGATGAATGTTGACTTCAAGTGTCTTGAATTGATGTGACTCAAGTGTTGCATTAAGTGTTGAACTCAATGTTGCAGTGATGTTTGACGATCAAGTTACTATTTATGTTGACTCAGATGTTCATAATGTTCACCTCTCAAGTGTTCATTATGTTGAATCCCAAGGTATGTATTGATTTGACTCAAGTGTTGCATTGATGGTGAATCAAGTAGATTGCATTAATAATGACTCAAGTGTTGCATTGATTGACTAGAAGTTTTATGAAGTTTGACTCGAGTGTTGCCATTGATGATACTCATGTTAATTGATGTTTAACTCAATTTGGTATTGAGGTTGATACGTCAAGTAAGTAGCCTAGGCTACACCTAACGTACCGCGGAAGGTAGGCTTAGGCTCACCTAACTACCAGGAAAGGTAGAGCTTTAGGCTCACCTAACTAACCAGATAATTACTAGGCTCACCTAACCTACCAGGTAAGAGGTAGCCTCTAGCTCACCTAACCTACCAGATTATATAAGGACTAGGCTCACCGAACCTACCGTTAAAGGTAGGCTAGGCTCACCTAACCTAACAGTAAGTTGACTAGCTCCCCTAACCTACCAGGTAAGCGTAGCTAGGTTCTTTCTGGACCTAACCTACCCAGGTAAGGATGGGCTAGGCCCACCTATCTAACCAGTAAAGGAAGCTAGCGTCACCTAAACCTTACCAGTAACGTAGGCTAAGGCTCACCTAACCTACCAGGTAGTAGGCTATGGCTCACCTATACCTAGCCAGGTAAGAGGCTAGGCTCACCTAACCTCCAGGTAAGTAGGCTAGGGCTCTCCTAACCTAAAACCAGTAAGGTTGTCATGTAGAGGGGTAATATGAATCGGATTTAGTGGGAATATGAGGGATTATGTGGATAGGTAGGAGGGGAGAGGCAGGCGAGGTGGGATATTGAAGATGGATTACAGGTAGTAGGTAATATGGACAGTCAGTGTGACGTCACCACGACACTCTCATTAACTCTACACTACTCAGCGTAAACAATCGCCATCGGCCCTTCTACAGCACTCATATAAACATAATATAAATATAAGAATAAAGAATAATAACGGGTACAAGTGAATATTAGCTATCTCCTTCAAACATCAGTTTATTATTAAGGTCCCTTGTACTTAATATAGTTGGATAACAGTATAACATTGGTTTGAGTATAAATGGGGTTACACATAAGCAATGAGAGACAGGAAAACAATTACTTTGGCGAAACAAATATAACTTACAATAAGTACAAGGACAGTTCACTAAACAGTAACAAGGCCACAGATCCCAAGACCTACACACACCGATACTGCGCCAAGCCAGTACTCTGCCCAATGCCTCCAACAGTCTCCTCCAAGACTTCAGCAGTAGCCTACTCCCGTAGCCCTGCACTGCCCAGTCAGCAAACTCCGCTCGATATCTTCCTCTGCTCCAAGCTCCATCTGCGACCCTCCAGGCCAGGACTCTGCCCGAATCTTACTGCTCAGGACACGCTCTGCGCCCCAGCACAGCTCCGCGTCCAATCTCATGATCATGCTCTTCCTTGGGCTTTTATGGTGGTCCAAGCACCTCCACAAACCACGTGTATCGACCTGACGCCTATGTCTGAGGCTGTCAAGAACAAATACCTCAGACGTGGGCGTGTACGAGACGTTTGCCAAGGCAAGAGGTGTGACCATATATTTGTTAAATTAGGTCTCCCGCAGAGACCTACTCCACAAGGCCACCACTAGGACTACATCACAAAGGTAGTGCTAGGGAGTCACCTAACCTACCGGGTAAGGTAGAGCTAGGCTCACCTAGATCCATCCAGTAATGGTAGGCATAGGCACACTTACACTCCCAGTTAAAGGTAGTGCTCGGCTCACCAAACCCTTACTCAGGTAAGATATGGCTAGGCTCACCTAAGACCTACCAGGTAAGAGAAGCAAGGCTACACACCTAACCTAAGCCCAGGTAATGAGTATGCCAGGTTCTCCATCAACCGGAACCTACCAGGTAAGGTAGGGCTAGAGCATCACCTAAACCTACCATGTAAAGATAGGCTATGCACGACCTAACCTAACCAGGTAATAGCTAGGGCTCACCGTCACCTACCCAGGTAAGTTGAGCTATAGGCTCACCTAAACCTAACCAGGTATGGTAAGGCAGGCCCACCTTAACCTACCAGGTAAGTAGGCATAGGCTCACACTAACTTACCAGTGTAAGGTATGCTACGCACCTAACATACAGAAAGGTACTGAGCTCTACCAAACCTAACCAGTAAGGTAGAGGCTAGCCCTCCTAACCAACCAGTAAGGTACTAGGCTCACCTAAGCTACCAGGAGACAAGGGAGCTAGGCTCACCTAACCCTACCGGTAAGGTATCTAGGCACACCTAACCTACCAGTTAAGGTAGGCTAGGCCTCACCTAACGCTACCAGGTAAGGTGCTGCTAGAGCTCACCTAACTCTACCATGTAAGGTAGGGCTAGGCTTGAAAAGCAAATATAATTAAGAAGAATATTCTTTTAATTGAGAAACATTTGGTGTATAATTGCGAGCTGTGACATATGGGGTCCTATAAAGGTTTTGGGGGGGTAATGAGGGGTTCGGAAGCGATCCCCGTCCAGGGATGAAACGCTGGGTATATATTTCTTAAAAAGCGGTTGCTACCTGTTTCACCAAGCAATAAGAGGAACCTGGTTCCCACCTAGTTTACTATTAAGTAGATGGACCTGGTGTGTCACCTAGCATAGCGGTACCGTGGAGGTTGTTCAACTAGGTAAGAACAGTACCTGAGGGGCTACCTAGGTCATAGACAGGTACTTGTGGTACACACTAGGTCATAGTAGATACCTCGGTGTGTCAACTAGGTCATAAGCAGGTAACCTGTGTCACCTATGTCAGTAGGTTCAGGTACCTGGTGTCACCCTAGGTCAGTAGTAGGATTACACCTGGTGCACTTAGAGGTCCAGTATCAGTACCTGGGGTGTCACCTAGTCAGTAGCAGGTAACTGGGATAGTCACCCATCATAGCAGGTAACCTGGGTGTCACCTAGGTCAGTTTAGTAACCCCCTAGGTGTGTCACCGGTAGTCAGTATCAGGAGTACCTGGGTGTCACCTAGTTCATAGGAGGTAACTTGTGTGTCACCCAGTCATACAGGTACCTGGGTGTCACCAGTCATAATAGTTACCTGGGTGCGTCACCTAGTCAGTAGTAGGTAACTGGGTTCACCTAGGTCATAGTGAAGTACCTGTGTCACCTACGTCAGTAGTAGGTACCTGCGGGTTCACATTGTCATTACCTAGGTAACCTGAGGTGTCACCAAGGTCAGAGCAGATGCCTGGGTGTCACCTAGGTCATTAAATAGGTACCTGGGGTGTATCACCTAGGTCAGTATCAGGTACCTTGGGTTGTCACCTAGGTCTTAGTGGAGTACCTGGGTGACACCTAGTCTAGTAAGTAAGTATCCTGGTGTCACCTAGGTCAGTGATAGGTACCTGGAGGTGATCACCTAGATCGTAGTAGGTACCTTGGGTGTCACACCTCAGGGACAGTAAGCAAGTATCTGAGTGTCACAAAGGGTCAGCATGCAGGTACCTGATGTCAACCTAGGTCAGTAATAGTAACCTGTTCACTTAGGTCATAGAGCAGGTACTTGGGGTGTCACCTAGGAAAGTAGTCAGGTACCTGTGTCAACTAGTCAGTACATTGTACCTGGTGTCACCTCTAGTCTAGTAGGTAACCCTGGGTGTCACCTAGGTAAGTAGTCAGTACCTGGGTCGTCACCAGGACGATAGCAGGTACCTGTGTCACCTAGAGTCGTAGTAAGGATACCTGGGTGTCACCTAGGGTAAGTAGCAGTTAACTGGGTGTCACCCAGTCATACAGGTACCTGGGTTCACCTAGTGTCAGTAGTCAGTACCTGGTGTCACCTAGGTCATAGCAGTACTCTGGGTGTTCCATCCTAGGTCAGTATGTAGGTTCCTGCGTGTCCACCTAGGTCAGTAATTATGTAACCTGGTGTCACCTAGTCTATTGTCAGGTACGCTGGGTGTACACCTACGGTCAGTAGCAGTTTCCTGGGTGTACACCTAGGTCAGTAGCAGGTGACCTGGGTGTCACCTAGTCAGTAGCAAGTACCTGGGTTCGCCACCTAGGTCAGTACAAGGTACCTTGATGTTGTCAACCTAGTCAGTAGCATTAAATGTGGGGTCACCTAGGTCAGAAGTAGGGTACCATGGGTGTCACCTAGTCTTAGAGGTACAATGGTGTCCACCTAAAAGGTTCGAAGTAAGCAGTACCTGTGTCCCCAAAGGTCAGTAGCATGTACCTGGTTTCCCATGTAGGTCCGTAGCAGGTACCATGGGTGTCACCAAGGTCCAGTAGCAGTACCTGGGGTGCCACCCAGTCATACAGGTACCTGGGTTTCTCCTAAGGTCAGGTAAGCAGTACCTTGGGTGTACCTAGTCAGTAGCAGGTACCTTGGTGACACCTAATGACAGATCAGGGTGACCGTGGGTTCACCTAGGTTCAGTAGCAGTACCCGGTGCTGTCACCTAGCTCAGTACAGTACCTGTGGTAGCTACTAGTCATTAGCAGTTACCTAGGTGGTCAACGAAGATCATTATCAGGTACCAGGGTGTCTCCATACGTCATAGTCAGGTATCTGGAATTCACTTAGTCATAAGTAGGTTTACTCTTGGGTGTCACCAAGGTCAGTACTGTACCTGGGATTGTTCACATAGGTCAAAGTAAGCATGTTAACCTGGTGTCACCTATCATTAGCAGTACCTGGGTGTCACCTAGGGTCATAGCAGGTACTGGGTGTCACCTAAGGTCAGTAGCAGGTACACTGTGTGTCACAATAGAGGTCATAAGCAGGTCCTGGTATAATCACATAGGTTCAGTAGCAGTACCTGGTGTCACCTAGAGTGCAGTATGCTCAGTACCTTAGTGTCACCTAGTGTGCAGTAGCAGGTACCAGGTTCACCTAGGCAGTAACATTACCATTGTGTCATCTGAGGGTCTGTACATTAGTACTGTGTCACCTAGGGTCATGTAACAGGTACCCTTGGATGTCAGCCGAAGGGTCATAGCAGGTAGACTGGGTGGTTTACCTAAGGTGTCATAACAGGACCTGTGTTCAACCTAGGGTCAGTCAACTAGGTAACCTAGGGTGTACCTAGAGTCAGTAACAGGAGTACCTGGTGTCACCTAGTTCAGTAACCAAGTACCTGGTGTCCCTAGGGTCAGTAATACAGGTACCTGGGGTGTCCACCTAGGTCAGTAACATTACCTTGGGTGTCTCACATGAGGTCATAGCAGCACCATGGGTGTCACCTAAGGTCGGTAACAGTACCTGGGGTTCACCTAGTACAGTAACAGAGTACCTGTCCTGTCACCTAGGGTCAGTAACAGGAACCTGGTTCACCTAGGGTTAGTAACAGGTACCTGGGTGTCACCTATGGTCAGTAAACGTTCCTGGTGTCCACCTAGGGTTTAGGTATCAGGTTACTGGGTCACCTAGGGATCAGGAACAGGTATCCTGGGTTGTCACCAAGAGGTCATAGCAGTACATTGGGGTCACCTAGGTCAGGAACAGATACGTTGGTGTCACCTGTAGTGGTCATAATACAGTACCTGGTTGTCACCTGAGGTCATAGCGATGAATCCTGGGTGTGCACCTGTGGTCAGTAACATTCTACCTGGGTTCATCCTAGGGTCAGTAGCAAGTACCTGGTGTCACCTAGGTCTAAGTAACAGGTACCTGGGTGCCCACCTAGGTCCAGAGTAGATACCTGGGTTCACCTTAGTGTTCAGTAGCAGGTACCTGGGTTGTCAACTAGGTAAGAATGCAGGTACCTGGTGTTCACCTAGTCAGTAGCAAGGTACTTGGGTTCACCTAGGTGCCCCCCCCCTAGTAATACCCTTGTCACCTAGTCAGTAGCAGGTGAACCTGGGTTCACCTAGGTCAGTAGTACAGGTAACCATGGGTGTCACCTAGGTCCTAGTAGGTAAACATGGAGGTGTGGTCTACTAAAGGTCCAGTATCAGTACCTGGGTGTATCCTAGGTCAGTAGCAGGTAACTGGGTGTCAACCAGTCATACAGGTACCCCGGGGTATCACCTAGGTCATAAGTAAGGTACCTGGGTGTTGCACCGTAGGTTCAAATCAGTACCTGGTGTCACCTAGTCAGTAAGGTTCAACTTGGGGAGGATGGTCACCCAGTCAGAAAGGTACCGTTAGCACCTTAGGTCTATAGACAGTCCTGAGGTGTCACCTAGTCAGTAGATAGGTAACTGTGGTACAACTAGGTCAGTAGTAGGCACCTTGGGTGTCACCCTCTAAATCTCAGTAGTAGTACCTGAGGGGTCACCTTAAGGTCAGATACCAGGTATCCTATGTCACCCAAAGGTCAGTACAGGATATGCCTGAGGTGTCACCCTATGTCAGTAAATAGGTACCTGGGTGTCACCTAGTCCAGTAGCAAGGTACCTAGTGTCCCACCTAGGTCAATAGTGGGAACCTGGGGTGTCACTATGGTCAAGTAGTAGGTATCCGTGGTGTCACCTAGGGTCAGTAAGTACCTGGGTGTCACCTTCGACCCTGTCAGATCAGTAGTAGGTACCTGTTCACCTAGGACAGTACAAAGTATCTGGATAGTCACAAGTTCAGCAGCAGTACCGTGGATGTCACCTAGGCGTCCAGTAATAGTACCTGGGTTCACACTATGTCAGTAGCATACTTGGTTGTCACCTAGGAAAGTAAGGCAGGTACCGTGGGTGTCAACTAGTCAGATACAGTAACATGGGATGTCACCATAGGTCAGTAGTATGTAACCTGGTATCACCGTAGGTAACTAGCAGTACCTGGGTGTCTCACCTAGGTCAGTAGCAGGTACTCTGGAGTGCTCACCTAGGTCCAGTTTAGAGGTACAGAGGTGTCACGCTAGGTTCTAAGTAGCAGTAAACCTGGGAATGGACACCCCAGTCAGCTAGGCATACTGGTTGTCCACCTAGGGCCAGGTATTGCAGGTACCTTGGGAAGTCATCCAAGGTCATAGCAGCATACCTGGGTAGTCACCTAGTCAGCTAGTAGTACCTGACTGTGTCACCTAGGGTCAGTATAGGTAACCTTGGGTTGTCGACCTAGGTGAGTAGACAGGTACCTGGGTGTTCACCGTAGGTCAGTAGCAGTTCCTGTGTCACCTAGGGTCAGTTGATCATGTCATAACATGGGTGTCTCCTAGGTCAGTAGCCGGTACCTGAGTGTCACCTAGGGTCCAGTAACAGGTACCTGGGTGTCACCTAGGGTCGTAACAGGTACCTGGGTGTCACCTAGTGTCAGTAACAGGTAACCTGGGTGTCACCTAGGGTCAGTAACAGGTACCTGGGTGTCACCTAGGGTCAGTAACAGGTACCTGGGTGTCACATACTGTCAGTAGCAGGTACCTGGGTGTCACCTAGGGTCAGTAACAGGTACCTGGGTGTCACCTAGGGTCAGTAACAGGTACCTGGGTGTCACCTAGGGTCAGTAACAGGTACCTGGGTGTCACCTAGGGTTAGTAACAGGTACCTGGGTGTCACCTAGGGTCAGTAACAGGTACCTGGGTGTCACCTAGGGTTAGTATCAGGTACCTGGGTGTCACCTAGGGTCAGTAACAGGTACCTGGGTGTCACCTAGGGTCAGTAGCAGGTACCTGGGTGTCACCTAGGGTCAGTAACAGATACCTGGGTGTCACCTAGGGTCAGTAACAGGTACCTGGGTGTCACCTAGGGTCAGTAACAGGTACCTGGGTGTCACCTAGGGTCAGTAACAGATACCTGGGTGTCACCTAGGGTAAGTAACAGGTATCTGGGTGTCACCTAGGGTCAGTAACAGGTACCTGGGTGTCACCTAGGGTCAGTAGCAGGTACCTGGGTGTCACCTAGGGTCAGTAACAGGTACCTGGGTGTCACCTAGGGTCAGTAACAGGTACCTGGGTGTCACCTAGGGTCAGTAACAGGTACCTGGGTGTCACCTAGGGTCAGTAAAAGGTACTGGGTGTCACCTAGGGTCAGTAACAGTACCTGGGTGTCACATAGGGTCAGTAGCAGGTACCTGGGTGTAACCTAGGGTCAGTAACAGGTACCTGGGTGTCACCTAGGGTCAGTAACAGGTACCTGGGTGTCACATAGGGTCAGTAGCAGGTACCTGGGTGTCACCTAGGGTCAGTAACAGGTACCTGGGTGTCACCTAGGGTCAGTAACAGGTACCTGGGTGTCACATAGGGTCAGTAGCAGGTACCTGGGTGTCACCTAGGGTCAGTAACAGGTACCTGGGTGTCACCTAGGGTCAGTAACAGGTACCTGGGTGTCACCTAGGGTCAGTAACAGGTACCTGCGTGTCACCTAGCTGTATAATGTACTTTTAGCAATAACTGTTATTATTACTGCAATTCTCTCGTCTTAATTATCTTTCCTTGTATCTATTTACCCAGCAGACTGTAAAATAATAATAATATTATTATTATTATTATTATTATTATTATTATTATTTTATTATTATTATATATTATTATAATAATGATAGTAATAATAATAATAATAATAATAATAATAATAATAATAATAATAATAATAATAATAATAATAAAAATCTTTTGTTTTCTACCAGTACATGTACAAGGTATACAGAGCATAGCTGACATCACTGACATACTACTATATAGAAAGCCGCTTGTTATGCTGAGCATTTCCCGTAAATTAGGAGAGTTTTGTCCCAGGATGCGACCCACACCAGTCCACTAACATCCATGTACCCAATGTATACTGATAGGTGAACATGGACAGCAGGTGTCTCAGGGAAACACGTCTCAGTGTTAACCAGCCGTACCGAGGAGTCGAACTCCGTACCTCAGCGTGTGAGATGAGTGCGCTAGTAACCCACCTAGGGGACGCTAATGAATAATGACTCAGTGCTCTTCAAACTTCTGAAAAGTAATCCACATGAGATTTTTCCTATAAAACGTCGACGAAGTCACTTTAAGATTCCCGGGGGGTCCCC
>NC_069425.1:1718113-1720613 GCF_026875155.1 Cherax quadricarinatus
CCAGGTTTTTTATGAAAGACTTTGATGTGACCTCTTTTAAAAACCCCTTTTGGGTTTTAGTCCACAGTTTTAAACATTTGGGGATACCCAAAAACACTTCCCTTTTTATTTCGTTGTAGCTAGTTTTTGGAATCTGCACAAGGGGCGGACACCAAATTTCCCCAGAAATGACAATTTAGCATGTGGAAACCCCTTTTGTTTATGCCACAGACTACACACAGCTTCATAAAAGATTTTTAATGGTTTTATTTACGCAATTCTACTAGCAACCCTTGAAAAATTTATTAATAGTAGTGGTGACAAGTACACAAGGGCACCACTGTAGTGGTGACATGTACACAAGACACCCTGTAGTGGTGACAATTTACAAAAACACACTGTAGTGGTGACAATGTACACAAGACACCACTGTAGGGGAACAAAGTCACAAGCCCCCACGTAGTGGTGACAAGTCACAAAGACACACTGTATGGTAACAATGTACACAAGACTGATGTAGGGGGGTAAAGATTGAATAGATTAAGGGGGAATAGGGAGTAAGGGATTAGTAGGGAGGGAAGGGAGGCGAGGTGGTGGTTGGGGGATTGCGGAGGTGGTAGGAATGACAGGTCATGGTGACCCACACACCTCATTAACTCCACTACTCACTAAAAATATGCCTGCCCCTTCTTCACTCTATAAACAAAAAAAATATAAAAAAAAAGAAAAAAATAACGGGGCAGGAATATTATATTTTACTCAAACACAGTTTATTATTAAGCCTTGTACCTAAATATTTGGGGAAAAGGGTAATTGTGGTTAGATAAAGGGGTGGGACACATAACGTAGACAGGGAACCAATCAATTGACCCAAAATGAATGTAACTTACAATTAGCACGGGCATTCACTAAGGAATAAGCACGGTCCCAAAACCTAACAGCACGAGTACTGCCCAAGCCAGTACTCTCCCGTGCCTCCAAAAGTCTCCTCCAAGACTTAGAGCCCTTTTCCGGCCCTGCACCCCGCAGCAGCTCCCCTCGAAACTCATGATCATTCTTCCTTGGGCTTTTTGGGGTCCAAGACCCTCACAAAAAACGTGTTGCGACCTGACGCCCAGCTCTGACGTGTTAAAAAACAAAAGACCCCGACGTGGGCTGGCTACAGACTTTGCCCAAAGGGAAAGTGTGAAAAATTTAAATTTTTAAATTAGGTCTCCCCAGAGCCTCACAAGCCCCGTGGACTAACAAAAGAACCCCTGAGTGGTAACAAGTACACAAGACACCACTGTAGGGGTAAAAAGTACACAAAGACACCACGTTTTTGGAACAATGTACAAAACCCCCTGTGTGGGGACAATGTAAAGACACCAGTAGTGGTAACAATGTAACAAACACCACTGTAGGGTCACAAGTAACAAAAAACCACTGTGTGGGAAAAAATGTAACAAGACACACGTAGTGGTAACAATGTACACAAGACACCACTGTAGGGAAACAATGACACAAGAACCACTGTAGTGGTAACAATTACACAAGACACCACTGTAGTGGGGACAATTAACAAACACCCCGTAGGGTAACAATTTCACAAGACTCCACTGTAGTGGTGACATGTAACAAGACACCACTGTAGTGGTAAAAAGTACCAAAACACCACTGTAGTGGTGACAATGTAACAAGCACCCCTGTATGGAACAATGTACACAAGACACCACGTAGTGGTGCAAAGACACAAACCCACTGTATGGTGACAATGTACCAAGAACCACTGTAGTGGTGACAAGTACACAGGAAAACCCCTGTAGTGGTGACAATGTACACAAGACACCATGGAGTGGGGACAATGTACACAAAACACCATGTGTGGTGACAAGTACACAAGACACCATGTGTGGTGACAAGTACACAAACACCCTGTAGTGGGACAAGTACCAAACACCCCTGTATGGTGAAATGTACACAAGACACCATGGTGGGTGACAATGTACACAGACCCACTGTATGGGGCAATGACACAAGAACCTGTAGTGGTGACAAAGTACACAAACACCACGTGTGGTAAAAAGTACACAAAGACACCACTGTAGTGGTGACAAAGTCACAAGACACCACTCTAGTGGGGACCTGTACACAAGACCAAATGTATGGGGACAAAGTACACAAGAACCCCTTAGTGGTGACAAGTACCAAAACACCACGTAGGGGGACAATGTACACAAGACAAAACGTAGTGGTAAAATGTAACAAGACACCACTGAGTGGTGACAAAATACACAAGACCCACTGTATGTAACAATGACAAAGACACCACTGTTGGTGACAATTAAAAGACACACGATGGTAACAATGTAACAAGCACCATGTGTGGTGACAATGACACAAACACATGTAGTGGAAACAAAAGTACCAAACCCCCCTGTATGGGGACAATGTACACAAACCCAAAAGTAGTGGGAAAATGTACACAAGACACCCCTGATAGTGCAAGTACACAAGACACCATTTGGGTGGGGAATTTTCA
>NC_069425.1:1725613-1771675 GCF_026875155.1 Cherax quadricarinatus
CTCAGCCCAGGACAACTGCAGCTATAAACCCCTTTCTCACCCCAAAGGGAAACAACGCACCGGGTAAACTGCCTTGTCTCACCCCAAGGCCCAAACTGCAGTGAAAAACCGCCTTTCTCGGGCCCCAAGGAAAAATTTGCAGCGAAAACCGGGCCTTGTTCACCCCAAGGAAAACTGCAGCTGAAAACCCCCTTTGGGTTCACCCCAAAGGGACAACTGCTCCCTGTAAACTGCCTTGTTTTCACCCCAAAGGCCCAAACTGCAGTTTAAAAACCCCGCCTTGTCTCACCCCAAGGACAACTGCGCTGTAAACTGCCCTTGTCTCCCCCCAAAGGGAAACTGCAGCTGTAAAGGCTTGTCTCCCCCCAAGGAAAAACTGCAGCTGAAAACTCCCCTTGTCTCAGTTTTGGGGAAAAACTGCAGTGTAAACTCCCTTTGTCTCACCCCAAGGACAACTGCAGCTGAAAAGGGCCTTGTCTCAGCCCGGGGACAACTGAAACTGAAAAACCTGCTTTTGTCTCACCCCAAGGACAACTGCAGCTTTTACGCGCCTTTTCTCAGCCCAGGGAAACAACTGCAGCTGTACACTGCCTTGTTTTCAGCCCAAGGACAACTCCCGCTGTACACCCCCTTGCCCTCACCCCAAAAGGACAACTGCAGCCTGTAAACTGCCTTGCCCTAAACCCAAGGAAAAAATGCAGTGTACACCCCCTTGTCTCACCCCAAAGGGAAAAACTTCAGCTAAAACCCCTTTGTCTAAACCCCCAAGGCCCAACTGCAGCTGTAAAACCGGGGCCTTTGTCTCACCCCAAGGACAATTTGCAGCTTTTAAACCGCTTTGTCTAAACCCCAAGGACAACTGCAGTTTGAAAACCGCCTTGTTTTTCACCCCAAGGACAACTGCAGCTGAAAAACCGCCTTGTCTAGCCCAAGGACAACTTCAGCTTTTAAAACCGCCTTGCCTCAACCCAAGGACAACTGCAGCTGTAAACTCCCTTGTCTAAACCCCAAGGAAACGCAGGGGTTACCCCCCTTGTCTAAACCCAAGGAAAACTGCGCTTTTAAACCCGCCTTTTTTTAAAGCCCAAGGACCAACTGCAGTTGTACCCCGAGTTTTTCCCCAGCCCAAGGACAACTCCCGCTGTAAACTCCCTTGTTGGGCCCAAAGGAAAATTTGCAGCTGTAAACTCCCTTTGGGTCTCAGCCCCAAGGGAAAAAAAACTGTAGCGGGAAACGCCTTTTTCTCAGCCCAAGGACAACTGCAGCGACACCGCCTTTCTCACCCAAAAAACCCCAACCGCAGCTGTAAAACCCGGGCCAGTCTAAACCCAAGGACAACTGCAGCTGAAAACTCCCTTTGGGGCCCTCAGCCCAAGGACAACTGCAGCTGTAAACTGCCTTTTCTCAGCCTAAGGCAACTCCCAGCTTTAAACTGCCTTGTTCAGCCCCAAGGACAATGCAGTGTAAACCGCCTTGTTCTTCACCCCAAGGAAATTTGCAGCTATAAACCGCCTTTTTCTCAGAAAAAAGGCAACTGCCCCCTTTTTAAAACTCCCCTTGTCTCACCCAAGGACAACTGCACGAAAACCCGCCTTGTCTCACCCAAGGACAAATGCAGCTGTAAACCGCCTTGTCTCACCCAAAAAGGAAACTGCAGTTTAAACCCCTTGTCTCAGCCCAAGGAAAAACTGCTGTTTGAAAAAACGGGCCTTGCTAAACCCCAAGGAAAAACGACCCTATAAACCGCCTTTTTTCTCACCCCAAGGACAACTGAAGCTGTAAACTGCCTTGGTTTTCAGCCCAAGGAAAACCTGAGCTGAAAACTGCCTTGTCTCCGCCCCAAGGGACAACTGCAGCTTTTAAACTGCCTTGTCTCACCCCCAAGGACAACTCCCGTTTAAAAACTCCCCTTGCCCTCAGCCCAAGGACAACTGCAGCTGAAAACCCCTTTTGTTTTCAGCCAAGGAAACTGCAGCTTTAAACTGCTTTGGGTTCCACCCCAAGGAAAACCCAAAAGGCTTTTACGCTGCCTTGTCTGCCCAGGGAACACTGCACTGTACACTGCCGGGGGTCTCGGGCCCAAGGAAAACTGCAGTGTAAAAACCAAACCTTGTCTCCCCCAAAGGACAACTGCGCTGTAACTGCCATTGTTAAAACCCAAAGGGGAAAAACTGCAGCTGAAACACCACCTTGCTCAGCCCAAGGACAATTTCAGCTGAAAACCCGCCTTTTTCTCAACCCAAGGAAAAATTTCCCAGCTGAAAAACCCGCCTTGTCTTCCAAAAGGGGACAACGGGCCGGGGAAAAAAAAACCCTTTTGGGGGGGGGGGCCAAAAACCCCAAAGGGAAAAATTTGCACCCTGTAAAACCCCCTTTGTCTCGGGCCAAAGGGACAACTGCAGCGTAAACCGCCTTGTCTCACCCCAAGGACAACTTCAGGATTACCCCCCTTGTCTCAACCCAAGGAAAAAGGCAGCTGTAAACTGCCTTGTCTCAGGCCCAAGGACAACTGCCAGCTGAACCCCGCCTTGTCTCAACCCAAGGACAACTGCAGTTTAAAAACCGCCTGTTTCACCCCAAAAGGACAACTGCAGCTGTACACCCCCTTGTCTCACCCAAAGGGGCCAACTGCAGCTGAAAACCCTCCTTGTCTCACCCCAAAGGGGACAACTGAGCTGAAAACCCTGCCTTGTCTCACCCCAAGGAAAACGCACTGAAAACCCGCCTCGTCTCACCCCAAGGACAACTGCGGGCTTTTAAACTCCCTTTGGGTCTCACCCCAAGGACAACTGCTTTTGAAAATTTTCCTTTTGCTCACCCCAAAGGGAAACATCCAGCTGTAAACGCCTTGTCTCGGGCCCAAGGACAACTGCAGCTGTAAACTCCCCTTGGTCTCGGGCCCAAGGACAACTGCAGCTGTAAACTGCCCTTGTCTCACCCCAAGGGGACAATGCAGCTGTAAACCGCCTTGTCTCGGGCCCAAAGGGCCCAATGCAGCGGGTAAACTCCCTTTTTCTCAGCCCAAGGACAACTGCAGCTGAAAAACCGCCTTGTCTCAGCCCAAAAGGGAAAACCCTGACCCTTTAAAAAACCGCCTTGTCTCAGCCAATGACAATGACAGCGGAAACCGCCTTGTCCCCCAAGTCCCAACTGCAGCTGTAAACCCCCTTTGTCTCACCCCCAAGGCCCAACGTACCCTGTAAACTCCTTTGGGTCTCAGCCCAAAGGGCAACTGCACTGTACACCGCCTTGTCTCACCCCAAAAGGGACAACTGCAGCTGTAAATCCCTTTTTTCTCACCCAAGGAAAAACTGCACCCTGAAAACTGCTTGTCTCACCCCAAAGGGACAACGAAAGCTGAAAAAACCGCCTCGTCTCAAGCCCCCCAAGGACAACTCCCAGCTTTAAACTGCCTTTTTCCAGCCCAAGGACAATGAAAGCTGAAAACCCTGCCTTGCCCTTCGGGCCCAAGGAAACGGCATCTGAAAAACTCCCTTGTCTCGGGCCCAAAGGGCCCAACGGGCAGCTGAAAAAACTCCCTTTTGCCCTCAGCCCAAGGCCCAATGCGGGCTGTAAACTGCCTTGCCCTCACCCAAAGGGGAAAAAACCTCCCATCGGTTAAACTCCCTTTGGTCTAAAGCCTCAAGGACAACGGGCCAGCTGAAAATGCCCTTGGTCTCAGCCCAAGGACAACTGCAGCGGGAAAAACCTGCCTTTTTCTCAGCCCAAGGACAAACTGCAGCTGTAAATTTCCCCTTTGGGTTCCACCCAAAGGGGAACTGCGCGGGAAAACTCCCTTGTCTCCCCCAAAGGGAAAAACCCCAGCTGAAAACCTCCCTTTTGCCCTCACCCCAAGGACAACTGCCGCTTCCCCGGGCCCTTGCCCTCACCCCAAGGGAACAACTTCAGAGGGGAAAACTGCCTTCTCTAAACCCAAAGGGACACTCAGCTGAAAACCCGGGCCTTGTCTCACCCCAAAGGGTTTAATTCCCCAGCTGAAAAACTGCCTTCCCCCTCAGCCAAGGAAAACTGAAGCTGTACACCGCCTTGTCTCAGCCCAAGGACAAGGGCACCCTGAAACACCGCCTTGTTTTCACCCCAAGGACAACGGTAGCTGAAAAACTGCCTTGTCTCACCCAAGGACAACTGCAGCTGTACACCGCCTTGTCTCACCCCCAAGGACAATTTCAGCTGAAAAACCGTTTTTGTCCCCCAGCCCAATGAAAAACTGCAGCTGTAAACGCTTTTGGTCTCCCCCAAGGCCCAACTGCAGCTGTAACTCCTTTGTCTCGGGCCCAAGGGAAAAAAACGGGCAGCTTTAAAGCCCCTTTGTCCCCACCCCAAAGGGGACAACTGCAGCTGTAAACTGCCTTTCTCACCCCAAGGGACAACTGCAAGCTGTACACTACCTTGTCTCACCCCAAGGGACAACCGAGCTGTAAACTGCCTTTCTCCCCAAGGACAACTGCAGTGAAAAACCGCCTTGTTTCACCCCAAAAAGGGACAACTCCCAGCGTAAACCGCCTTGTCTCACCCCAAGGCCCAACTGCAGTTTAAACTCCCTTTGTCTCACCCAAAGGACAACTGCAGCTGAAAACCGCCTTGTCTCACCCCAAAAGGACAACGCAGCTTTAACCCCCTTTGGGCTAACCCCCAAGGGGGACAACTCCCAGCGTTAAACCGCCTTGTCTCCCCCCCCAAGTACAACTGCGCTGAAAACCGCCTTGTCTCACCCAAGGACAACGGGTAGCTGAAAACTGCCTTGTCCCCACCCCAAAGGAAAACCCTGCAGCTTTTACACCGCCTTGCCCCCCCCAAAGGGAAAAACTGCAGCTGTATACCGCCTAGTCTCAACCCAAGGCAACCCCCCAGCTGTAAACTCCCTTTCCCCCACCCAAAAGGACAACTGCAAGCGTAAACTCCCTTGTTCACCCCAAGGAAACTCAGCTTTAAACTGCCTTGTCTCAGCTAAAGGACAATTTAGCTGTAAACCGCCTTGTCTCACCCCAAAGGGGACAACTGCAGTAAAAAACCCGCCTTGGTCTCACCCAAAAGGGGCCAACTGCACCTGTAAAACTCCCTTTTGTCTCGGGCCCAAGGACAACTGCGCTGTAACCCCCTTGTCTCACCCCAAAAGGAAACTGCAGCTGTAAACCCCCTTTGTCTAGCCCAAGGACAACTGCGCTGTAAACCGGGCCTTTGTTCAGCCAAGGACAACTGCAGCTTTTAAACTCCCTTTTGTCTAACCCAAGGACAACTGAAAGCTATAAACCCCCTTGTCTCACCCCAAGGGGACAACGGGCCGCACTGTAAAACTGTTTGGGTGTCAGCCCCGGGGGACAACGGGAAAGCTGAAAAACTGCCTTGTCTCCCCCCAAGGAAAACCCTGCAGCTTAAATTTCCTTGCCCCTCACCCAAGGACAACGCAGCTGTAAACCCCTTGTCCAGCCCAAGCAAAAACTGCAACTGTAAACTGTTTTGCCCTCAGCCCAAGGACAACTCCCAGCTGTAAATTTGCCTTTTTCCCCACCCCAAGGACAACTGCAGCTGTACCCCTGCCTTGTCTCGGCCCAGGGACAACTGCAGTGTACACTCCTTGCCCTCACCCCCAAGGACAACTGCAGCTGTACACCATTCCGGTCTGCCCAAGGAAAACTGACTTTTAAAAACCCCCCTTTGCCCAAAACCCAAAGGGGAAAAACTGCAGCTGTAAACTCCCTTGCCCTAAAACCAAGGAAAAATCCCAAGCTGTACCCCGCCTTGTCTAAAAACCCAAGGACAACTGCGCTGTAAACCGCCTTGTCTCACCCCAGGACAACTGCAGTTTGTAAACTGCCGGGGTTTTCAGCCCAAGGACAACTGAGCTGTACACCGTTTGTCTCGGGCCCAAAGGGACAATTTGCAGCTGTAAAACCGTTTTTCCCTCGGGCCAAGGGAAAAACTCCCAGCTTTTAAACCCGGCCTTTTTCTCCGCAAGGACAAACTGCAGCTGTAAACAAAAGGAACATAAGAAAAATAAAAAAGGAGGAACACTGCAGGAGGCCTGCAGTTCCCATACGGCGGGTCCTTTCCCAATTTCTTTCCCACAAAACCAAAAACATTTCCCCAAACCCCAAATTTTTCCAATGCCCCCCAAGAAATAAGCTTGATGTAAATCCCACTAAAAACCCAAACCCCCCTCGCCACTCAGGGTATTTATCCAACCTAAATTTAAAAACAAACCCAAAAAGTCCCACCTAAAAACCCAACTGGGTAGATTTTTCCCAAACTAAATCAACCCCCTATTTAAAACCTTTCTTTCCTATGCCCTTTTTTTAAATCAAAAACTTTTTAAATTTTAAAAACCATTACTGGGGGTTCTCTCTTGGAGAACTCCTCAAGACCTTTT
Source organism: Cherax quadricarinatus (assembly GCF_026875155.1). NCBI lineage: Eukaryota > Metazoa > Arthropoda > Malacostraca > Decapoda > Parastacidae > Cherax > Cherax quadricarinatus. The sequence goes on from NC_069425.1 coordinate 1,732,002, forward strand.
TTAATTTTACCCCCTTTTAATTAATCCCTTTATTTTCCATTTTATACACTTTCGATCGGGGGCCCCCCTCATTCTTCGTCTAACAAGTAAATTTTAACTTAAGATTTCTTCAATCTTTCTTCATAAGGAAAAATTTCTAATGCTAGGTTTTAAATTTAGTCATCCTACGCTGAATGTTTTCTAACAAATTTTATGTCCTTTTTTGAAAATACGGGACCAAAAATGAGTGGGATAATCTAGGTGGGGGCCTTACTAATGATGTTATAAAAGTGCAGTATGACCTTGACCCTTTTGTTGCTTCAACTTCTTATATAAATTTCCCCGTAAAACTATTTGCCTTTTTTACGACGCCCCTTTGGGATTTGCTGTCTTGGTTTTTAGGTTTTCTGCTCACCCTAACCCCCCAAGTCCCCTTTTCGCAATCGGGGGGGGCTAAGGGCGAATCATTTTTAAAAATTATAAGTAATGGGTTTTTGGGGACTCCCAAGCTTCAAACTTTCATTTAACTACATTGGGAAATGCATTGGGCCAAATTTTCCAGACCAAGAATAAAAGTTTGTTTAAAAACCTCCTGAAGTTTCATAAACATCTACGTTTGAATCAATTTTCCTAAACCCATCTTTGGTTTATCGGGGAATTTTTCTCATATCACTATTTAAATTTTTTATCAAAATCATTGATATATATTTTTAAAAAAACAACGGGGCCCCAAAAAATGATCCCTGTGGAACCCCCAAATTGTTACAATCCCCACTCGGAATTTAACCCCCTTTATGGACACTCTCTTTCTTCCTGTTTTGTGAGCCATGAAATCATCCCCGAGAGCAAAAATTTTCCCCCCAAAGCCCCTTAGCTGCCAATTTCCCTTTCCCCGTCTATGGTGGCGGGAAATCTATCAAAAGCCTTTCTAAAAAACTAAGTAAAAAAAAAATCAAATTCTTTATTGTGGTCCAAAAAGCCTCAAAAACTTTACTGAAGGGAAAATTTAAAAAATTAGTTAGGGCAAGACCGGCCTCTTGGGTTTAATCCCCTTGCTTTAGTATCATTTAATCAAGCTATGCTTTTCGAGATGGCTTTTTATAAACTCAGCTTAATTGACTTATAAATTTGCCTACAAATTTAGGGCAGGCTTTTGGGGCGGTAATTTTTACGGTAAAAGACTTTTCCCCTGTTTTAAAAAAAGGATTATTAGGGACTTCCACATATCAGACAATACACCTGTTTGAAGAGAAAAAAATTAAAAATAAATTGTTTTAAAGGTTCACAGAGTTTTCCCTTTTGCATTCCTTTAAACCCCTTGAAAAAAAACCCCTTAAAGGGCCCGGGGACTTATTTTTTCTTCAGTCTGTCTACTGCCTCCAAACCATCTCACTAGTACTGGGGATGTTACATTTAAATTTTTTCCTTTTCTGCCCACCCGTAAAAAATTAATTACGGAATATTGTTAGGTCTTCCTGTGGGAAAAAATGAAGAAAATAAAATTTTTTAAAATCAAGCACATTTTATTTCTTTGTCATAAGGGGCCCATTTTGTTATTTTTTAAAAGGGGGCCTATTTACTCTAACTTTTTGTTCCCATAGACCGGAAAAAAAATTTTTGGATTAGTTTTTGAAAACCCTGGGAACTTTAATTTTTTAGTCCCCTTTTTGCTTTTTTCTATTTCCCCTTTTTTTAAAGTTTTCCCCCTTAAAGTTAATTTACTGAAATTTAAAAAGAAAGAAACCCCCACCCTTTTTGTACGCCTTTTTAAAAATTCCTTTTTATCCCTAAATAGATATTTGGCCTATTTTCATCCCTTTTGGGTCATTTCTATTTGAAATTTAATTTCTTTATATGGGGTAAACGCTCTTTTAGCAGATGTTTAGTGTTTTAAAAACTGTCCCTATTGATAGCTCTCTTCGTTTCCCCAGGCAAAAGATGATAATGTTCTCTAAGCCCATCGTAATTGCCCAAGGAAAAATCGGGGCTGTTACGGGGTTTTTTCCCCACTATCGTCTTCCATAGCTAAACACCAAAGTTCCTCTGAAATTTTTTAAATTTTTAACAAGGGATTCATTGTTTGCCATTTAAAATATCAAGTTTGGTTATTTCCCCTTGTGGTTCTGTTCCCCAAAACTGCTTCAAAAAACAATCCCGAAATACTTTTATAAAAAGTCGTATTTATTCCCAAAATTCCCCCGTCAAGAAATTCCAATCAACATTGGGCTAAAGTTAAAGTCTCCCAGGAAATTTCTACATTTTCGTCCTTTGGGCCTTTAAAAATTTCCCCCATAGTAGTTTCCCTTGGGCCCCCATTAAGTTTGGGGGACGGTATATCACTCCTAAAACAGTTTTTTCATGCCCCTCTGAAAAAATTTTATCCAAACAGACTCTGAAGGGGGTTTCTTCAGACTTAATTCCCGTTTTTTTTGCAACATTTTAAGCGATCTCGGGCATAAGGCCAATTTTTTTCCCCCCCCCCACCCCCCCCCCTCCAATACTTTCGATCTTTTTGGAAAAAATTTAAAACCCCGGGAAAAAGGCATTTTCCCCAAAAAATGTCCCGACTTTTTTAATTTAAAAACCCCGTCTCAGTTAAGGGGAAATACATCAAATTTTTCCCACACTGGGGAAAATAAAATTTAACTTTTGTCCAATTTTTATTTTCCCAGCAACACGGCAATTAGCATAAAAACATTTAAAGACTGTCCTTTCTCTTTACCCTTCCCGCTCATTTTCTATTTTTCTACTAAACCATTACTGGGCGTTTTACCCAAGGCCCTGGTTTTCCCAAAATCTATCTCGGGTTTTTATTATTACAGTTCCCCCAGAATCGTAATATTACTACACTGGGGCTTCCTGTTTTTTCCCGCCAAAAACCCCTAACCCTAACTATTCCCAGTTTAAAGTCCTAACCTTTCTCCCTCCCCTGCAGTGTTTCCCGTGCCCCCACCCCCCACCTAGAAAGTGAACCCCCCCCTAGCATACAAAGTCATTTCTGCCATAGAAAAGGTCCCAGTTGTCGATTTAATGTTACCGCATTTTCCTTTCCGTATTTTTCCAGACAGCAATTGACACCAATTGCCCTGGACAACCCTTTTATTTTCCAACTCCCCCCCTTGGCAAAATACCCCATATGAAGGGTTCCCACCCTTACTTCAATTTAATTTTTTATTGTTTACCTTTTCTCAGGGCCCCAAAGGGCAAATGCAAACTGTTTAAAAAGCCTTGTTCAGCCCAAAGGCAACTGCAGCTGTAAACTGCCTTTGCCCCAGCCCCAAAGGGCAACTGCAGCTGTACCCGCCTTGTCTCAGCACAAGGGACAAAAGCAGCTGTACCCCCGCCTTGTCTCGCCCAAGGACAACTGCAGGGTTTTACACCGTTTGGGCCAGCCAAGGACAAAATGGGAAACTGTACAAAAGGCCTTTTCTCAGCCCAAGGGCAACCGGGAGCTGTACACCGTCTTGGGCTTTAGCCCCAAGGGGCAACTGCAGCTGGGACACCGCCTTGTCCAGCCCCAAAGGGCAACCCCGCAGCTTTTACACCGTCCCTTTTCTCAGCCCAAAGGGCAAAATGCCCGCTGTTTCACCCTCTTGGGCTCGGCCCAAGGACAAACCCGCAGTGTACACCGTCCCCGTCTCAGCCCCAAAGGGCAACTGCAGCTGTAAAAACCTTTGTCTCGCCCCAAAGGGCAAAAATGCAGCTGTACCCGTCTTGTCTCCAGCCCAAGGGGCAACTGCAAACTGTTTCCCCCCTTGTCTCAGCCCCCAAAGGAAAAACTGCAAATGTACACCGCCTTGTCTCAGCCCAAGGACAACTGCAGCTGTACACCGTCTTGTCTCAGCCCAAGGACAACTGCAGCTGTACACCGTCTTGTCTCAGCCCAAGGAAAAACTGGCCCGGGGGTTCACCGGGCCCTTTTCTCAGCCCAAGGGCAACTGCGGGGTACACCGTTTTTGTCTCAGCCCAAAGGACAACTGCAAACTGTACACCTCTTTTCTCAGCCCAAGGACAACTGCAGCTGGGACCCGTCTTGTCTCAAACCCAAGGAAAAACGGGAGCTGTACAACCGTCTTGTCCTTTAAAACCCAAACAAAAATGGCAGCGGTACACCGTCTTGTCTCAGCCCAAGGACAACTGCAGCTGTACACCGTCTTGTCTCAGCCCAAGGACAACTGCAGCTGTACACCGTCTTGTCTCAGCCCAAGGACAACTGCAGCTGTACACCGTCTTGTCTCAGCCCCGGGACAAAATGCAGTGTAACACCGTTGTCTAGCCCAAGGGCCCCTGCAGCTGTACAAACCCCTTGTTCCAGCCCAAGGACAACTGCAGTTTACACCCGGGCTTGTCTCAGCCCCAAAGGGCCCAAATGCAGCTGGGACAAACCCTCTTGTCTCAGCCCAAGGACAACTGCAAATGTACCCCCGTTTGTCTCAGCCCAAGGACAATGCCCCCCTGCTACACCCCCTTGTCTCAAAACCCAAGGACAATGCAGCTGTACACCGCTTGACTAAACCCCCGGAAAAACTGCAGCTTCACCGTCTTGGGCTCAGCCCCAAGGACAACCCGCAGCTGTAAAAACCGTTCTTGTCTAGCCCAAAGGGCAACTTTAAACTGTACACCGTCCCTTTTCTCAGCCCAAAGGGCAACTGCACTGTACAAACCCTTTTGGGCTTAGCCCAAAGGAAAAACTGCAGCTGTACCCCATCTTGTCTCAGCCCAAGGACAACTGCGCCCGTACACCCTCTTGTCTCCCGCCCAAAGGGAAAAAATGCAGCTGTACACCGTCTTTTTTCGCCCAAGGACAACTTTCAGCGTACACCGTCTTTTGTCCAAACCCCAAAGGGCAACTGCAGCTGTACACCGTCTTGTCCACCCCTTTGGAAAAACTGCAGCTGTAAACCTCTTTGTCCTGCCCGGACAAAATGAGTTTTACACCGTCTTTTTCTCAAACCCAAGGCAACTGAAACTGTACACCGCTTGTCTCAGCCCAAAGGGCAACTTTTTTTGCTGTACCCGTCTTGCCCCAAACCCCAAAGGGCAACTGCAGCTGTACCCGCCTTGTCTCGCCCCGGACAACTGCCGCTGTTCACCGTCCTTTTCTCAGCCCAAGGAAAAAATGCAGCTGTACACCTTTTGTCCAAACCCCCCAAAGGGCAACTGCAGCTGTACACCGTCTTGTCTCAGCCATAGGGCAACTGCAGTGTACACCCTTGTCTCAGCCCAAGGACAATGCAAACTGTAACCGTCTTGTCTCAGCCCAAGGACAACTGCAGCTGTACACCGTCCCCTTTTCTCCCGGGCCCCTGGACAAACTGCAGCTGTATACCGTCTTGTCTCGCCCAAGGACAATGCAGCTTTTACACCGTCTTGTCTCAGCCCAAAGGGCAACTGCACTGTAACCGTCTTGTCTCAGCCCCAAAGGCCCCCTGGGGGGAAAAACTGTAAACCCTCTTGGCTAGCCCATGGACAAACTGCAGCGTAAAACCGCCCTTTTCTAGCCCAAAAACAACTGCAGCTGTACAAACCCTCTTTTCAAAAGGCCCAAAGGGCAACTGCAGCTGTACACCGTCTTGGGTTTAGCCCAAGGACAACTGCAGCGGGACCCGTCTTGTCTCAGCCCAAGGACCAAAATCTTTTGCCTTCATTGCAACTTTCACATTTGGGGGGTTTTCCTGTACGGAAATTTCTTTAAAAAATTAAATTTTATATAGCAGTGACAATTAGCTCATAGGGCATTGGATTGTTTTGGGCCCGTACCCTTTCCCGGGGAATGCCTGAGTGCGGCCGGATTTCTTTTTATTTGGTTTTCCCGGGGTTTGAGTCATAGTTCCTGGGTCCCGGGCTACGGATGACGATGTGGGGTCCTTCCCCTGTCCAAGGGGCCCCTCTTCTAGGTGCCTTTCCCCGCCCCCATAACGCATTTCCCATTCTAAAACTATATTAACAAAAAAAATATGAAAAAACAATTTTTTTGGTTTTTCTCACTCCCCTTTAAAGCCAATTTATTTTTACTCGCCCTCTTGTAGCACAAATTTTCACAGGGAAAATTTCTTGCCAATGGGTTTTTTCTTAAAATCCCCCGGGGGTTTTGGGATTCGGAAACCCGGCTTTGAGTTTAAAATCCATTTTTCCAAACACTTATAACATTCACTTAAACTTTGGGGCCCCAACCCTTTAGAAAAGAACTGATTGCCATACCCCTTGCACTAGGTGCGTCCAAGGGAACAAAAATTACACTTTTAACTGTAAACTGATTCTCCGTCTTTCCCTAAAAGCTTCAACCATTAAGTTAAAAATTTTGGGAAAGCTTGTGTCGAAGCCAGACACAGGTATGGAAGGATTGTGGGCCCGTGGAGTCAGAGTGCACATGCTTTGGATTTCCCAACTCAATTGGGGCTTCAGATTTCATGGGTAGAACTGATAAATTGGGGTTTAAACTGTTGCTTTAAAGAGGGAAATAGATTTTCAATCCCTTTGGGTTGTCAGGTAGTATTTGAGAAAAATAATACGAAAAAAAACTTCAAAATGATTTTTTTTGACTTAAGACTGAGGGAGACTGACACCAGTGAGTCCATCTATCATCATTCCATCATGCAGGAGGAGCCACATGTCTACGGTGCATCCAACAAGATAAGCAGACTCTTGGATGTCACTACCTCCCGGCTCCGGCTGTCACTACTGCCCGGCTCCGGCTGGGTTACAAGTATCTTTGGCAGGTTAAATCACCACCACCAGATGTAGACCAAACGAAATGTAAACTTTGCCAGATGGACTATTGTCACACCCTGCGTCATTATGTACTGGAGTGTGATAAAATTAATGAATTTAGAAACAACTCACTCAGAAATGTTCAAGAAATGGCAAAGTATTTTATCCGCAGTGGTATATTGCAGACCATTCTGGAGAAATACCCTGACTTTGCTAGCTGTAAATAATGCATTACCACGTGTGTGCATCTGTGTGTGTGTGTGTGTGTGTGTGTGTGTACTCACCTATTTGTAGTTGCAGGGGTCGAATCATAGCTCCTGGCCGCGCTTCTTCACTGATCGCTACTAGGTCCTCTCTCTCCCTGCTCCATAAGATTTATCAAACCTCGTTTTAAAACTATGTATGGTTCCTGCCTCCACTATGTCACTTTCTAGGCTATTCCACTTCCTGACAACTCTATGACTGAAGAAATACTTCCTAACATCCCTTTGACTCATCTGAGTCTTCAACTTCCAATTGTGACCTCTTGTTTCTGTGTCCCATTTCTGGAACATCCTGTCTTTGTCCACCTTGTCAACTCCTCGTAGTATTTTATATGTCGTTATTATGTCTCCCCTGACCCTCCTGCCCTCCAGTGTCGTCAAGTCGACTTCCCTTAACCTTTCTTAGTAGAACAATCCCCTTAGCTCTGAGACTAGCCTTGTCGCAAACCTTTGCACTTTCTCTAATTTCTTGACGTGCTTGACCAGGTGTGGGTTCCAAACTGGTGCTACATACTCCAGCATGGGGCTGACGTATGTGGTGTACAGAGTCTTGAACGATTCCTTACTGAGGTATCGGAATGCTATTCTTAGGTTTGCCAGACGCCCGTATGCTGCAGCAGTCATCTGATTGATGTGCGCCTCAGGAGATGTGCTCGGTATTATACTCACTCCAAGATCTTTTCCTTGAGTGAGTTTTGCAGTCTTTGACCACCTAGACTATACTTTGTCCACGGTCTTCTTTGCCCTTCACCGATTTTCTTGACGTTGCATTTGGCGGGGTTAAATTCAAGGAGCCAGCTGCTGGACCAGGTTTGTAGCCTGTCCAGGTCTCTTTGTAGTCCTACCTGATCCTCGACCGATTTGATTCTCCTCATTAACTTCACATCATCTGCAAACAAGGACACTTTTGAGTCTATCCCTTCCATTATGTCATTCACATATACCAAAAACAGCACAGGTCCTAGGACTGACTCCTGTGGAACGCCGCTTGTCACAGGCACCCACTCTGACACCTCGTCACGTACCATGACACGTTGTTGCCTCCCTGTCAGGTATTCTCTGGTCCATTGCACTGCCTTTCCTGTTATGTGTGCCTGATCCTCTAGCTTTTGCAGTAACCTCTTGTGAGAAACTGTGTCGAAGGCCTTCTTGTAGTCCAAGAAAATGCAGTCTATCCACCCCTCTCTCTCTTGTCTTACTTCTGTCACCTTGTCATAAAACTCCAGTAGGTTTGTGACACAGGATTTTCCTTCCCTGAAACCGTGCTGGTTGTCGATTATACACTTGTTTCTTTCCAGGTGCTCCACCACTCTCCTCCTGATGATCTTCTCCATGACTTTGCATACTAAACACGTTAGTGGCACAGGTCTGTAGTTTAATGCCTCATGTCTGTTTCATTTTTTTTAAAAATTGGGACTACATTTGCCATCTTTCATACCTCAGGGAGTTGCCCAGTTTCAATGGATGTGTTGAAGATCTTTGTTAGTGGCGCACACAGCATCTCTGCTCCCTCTCTAAGGACCCACGGAGAGATGTTGTCTGGTCCCACCGCCTTTGATGTGCCAAGTTCACAAAGCAGCTTCTTCACCTCCTCCTTGGTTATGTGTACCTCATTAATATTTGCACTGATAAGTCATCACAGTTGTGACCGGGTATGGACATGTGAATTGCTCGTTACTTTATGATTAGTTCATGATTGTAACCATGTATAAACGTAAGTAAGTAAGTAAATTTACTTACTTACATAATTCATTACCTTTGTAACTTCCTTGATAATATTGCACCAGTTGAAGAGGTTAGGATTAAACGAAGAACTGAACCCTGGATGACTACTGAGATATTAGATAATATGAAATTCAGAGACCAGCTGCCAAAAAGATTTAAAGCAAACAGACAGGATATTGCAGCACTAAATGAATTCCAAAGGTGAGGAACAGAATACAGAGACTTACAAAAGGAGCAAAGGCAAAGCACAATTGCTCAAAAATTGAAGAGTATAAGCATAACACCAGAAAGCTCTGGCAACAACTAAAACAGTTGGGGTACAGCCATAAGCCAGTAGATAGGTCTAACATAGTACTCACTATCGATAACGAGGTATGCCACGAAACATCTAAGGTGGCAAATTGCTTTAATTCCTACTACACATCTGTTGCATCAACACTAGTAAGTAAACTACCAGCTGCATCAAATACCTTTAACACGGACTCTGATAAGTTTCAAACATACTATACCAATAAAGGGGTAACCCCAAACAGTTGTCAACTAGTAAGTGTATCTCATGACTTCATTCAAAAAGAACTAAGCAGGTTAAACCCAACTAAGAGCACAGGCCCTGATAACATCCCATCTAAGTTCCTGAAAGATGGTGCTTCTGAACTGTCAATCCCTATTGCTCACATAATAAATCTATCAATCACCACTAATACCGTATCGGAGGGGTTCAAGGAGGCCAGAGTTACTCCTATCTTCAAGAAAAATAATAGGTCTGATATAAGCAACTATAGGCCTGTTAGTATACTCAGTAAAATATCTAAATTCTGGAGAGGGCGGTGTATTCTCAAGTAGTTAAGTACCTTAATGACAACAACATTCTCCATAGCTATCAATCGGGCTTTAGAAGATCCTACTCAACCGACACCTCCCTTATTAATCTGATGGATTACCTGAGAACTTAATGTCAAAGGGGAACCTCATAGGTATGGTAACCTTAGACTTGCAAAAGGCCTTCGATACTGTCAACCACAATATATTATGTAAGAAATTTCAAGCTATCGGTATAGGTTCTGTATACTGGTTTAAGTCCTACCTTAGCAACAGGAGACAAATAGTCAAAATCAACAAAACGGAATCAGAACCCCTGCCGATAACATGTGGAGTTCCCCAAGGTAGTATTCTGGGTCCCTTATTATTCTTATGTTATGTCAATGTTATGCCTGTCAGTGTCAAGTGCAAACTCCTACTGTATGCAGATGACAGTGCTCTGTTAGTGTCAGGTAAAGACCCACAAGATATTGCTAAGTTTTAACACTGAACTGGAGTCCTGCAGCAAATGGTTAGTAGACAACAAACTATCATTACACCTCGGGAAAACTGAAGCCATTCTCTTTGGCACGAAACATAAACTGAGAAGGGTAAATAATTTTAATGTTCAGTGTAATGGGGAGCCCATCACTTTGGTTTCATCAGTAAAATATCTGGGAATCCCCTTCGACCCATGCATGTCAGGAGAATTGATAGGGAACAGTGTAGTAAAGAAAGCGAATGCCAGACTGAAGTTCCTGTATAGACAAGCACAGTGTCTACCTACTGAGGCTCGCAGGACCCTATGTCTAGCTCTTATACAATGCCATATGGATTACGCTTGCTCTTCATGGTACTCTGCCTTGACAAAAAAACTGAAAGATAGACTGCAAATCATCCAGAACAAAATCGTACGATTCATCCTGGGGCTGGGACCAAGAGAACATGTAGGCCAGGATGAATTACAGCAGTTGGATATGCTGAATGTTGAAGACAGAGTAAAACAACTGAAGCTAAATCATGTTTTATAAATTGCCTCACAAACAGTGTCCAGAATATCTTGCTGCCAATTTTGTCAAGGTCGGGAGCCAGAGCAATCATAGTACTAGGGGGAGAGAGCACAACTTTGTAGTATCCACAGTCATTGGCCAGGCTTCAAACACCTTTTATTGTACAGCAATAAAGAAATGGAACAGACTGCCTGCACATGTCAAAGCCAGTCATAGCATGAACCAGTTCAAGAAGAGTGCCAAAAGGTGTCTGATGAATGTAGCTACAGAAAGGGAGGGGAATGATTTTCTATTTTTTAGCTAACATACGTGTAAATTTTACCTTATTCCTAGTAATGACCCTCGTATTGTAGATAGTCTTAATGACCTTCGTGTAGTAGATAGTCTTTTTAGTATGATAATAAGATGTTATCGTCATTATAGAATAATAAGAAAATATTATAACCTTTATATTATAATAATAAGGTAAAAGGACCCCAATGGAAATAAGTCACTGTGTCTGACTTTTTTGGTTTATCCCAGGTTCTCTACACATATGCTGCTATGTATGATAATTCTATGTAACTGTATTTGGGTATACCTGAATAAACTTACTTACTTACTTGCTTACTGTACCTAGTTCAACTATCAAAACTTTGGGGTCCAGTCCCTGGATCCATTATGTACCTCTGTAATCTTTTGACTACCTCCCACAGGATGGGTATGTGGTGACTACCTCCCACAGGATGGGTATGTGGTGACTACCTCCCACAGGATGGGTATGGGGTGCATAATAAACATATTAAACTAACTAACCCTTAAAAACAATTTATTATATTTCAGTTTGTTTATTTATTGGTACGGTAACCGCTTCCCTGGTGACAATAATATTACTTAATTTGTTTTCTTCAGGACCTGAATAATTATTAATTGCTGGGATACGACTTATGTCTTCCTGTGTCAAAACTGACAAAAATAACCTTTATGAGGATAACACATTTCCATCTCATTATCAGTCAGTTATCCATCCTCAGTTCTCAGTTTTGTACTATACACCTGAAAGAACCCTATGGATTAATCTCTGATTCATTAGCAACCTTAATTTCATAGTCACTTTTAACTTTGCTAATCCCTTTCTTACATCTGATTTAAAATGAACGTATTTGTCAATAAGGTTAACCTCTTTTCTCTCCTAATAGAGGATTTATTCTCTTACTCATTCACTGGGGGTCGTTTTAGACCTAATTTCTTCCTGGGGAATATATATACTTTGAACACGTGCACTAATATGAAAAAAAGTTATGAATGCAGATCTCTTGGTTACCGTATGATCATCAGTGTTTCACTAGAGATGGGAAAATACTAGTTAGGAAAACATCAACAGGACAACAATACACCATCTCAAATGAACATGATTTCTCTACCTTCCTTAGAAAAGCTGACATTTCTGTAACAGATTAGATAAGTGTCCTTAACACATATATACATGTGGCGCATATAGTGTACCTTACTATTATATTGTGCACTATTATTTTTTTTCTTTTACTAGCTAATACCAGCTACCTCAAATACTTTTTACTTTTTAATTGCTATTAATTGCTCATAATTTTGTGCTGCAAGTCAAATCTTACTCCAAATTAATGTTATTCATGGTTGCTACCTGACCATTTAATTCTGTTTACCACTCCTTTTTTTACTCCCTTTTATATTGTGTGCAATTAGTGTATATTCCAATTACATTATTGTGCGAGTCCCAAAACTATCTTTTGTTAGCTAGTACCAACTACCTCATATTTCCCTACTTTTTATAGTGCAATTAATAGCTCAACTTATTATATATTACAAATCAGATCTTACTCCTAAATCAATATTATTTCATAGTGACCATCTGTCCATTTAACTTTGTTTTCCATTACTTAATTTTAGTCCCTTATATATTTTCTCATTTATTTTAGCTTTATATAACTACCTTAGTTCATATATTCACGATTGTTTAAATAATCAAGGTGGTATTCTCAGGTGCTAAAGTGTAATAAGTTCACAATTTTGCCATTATATTCCAAAACTCATTTATTTGATTGCCACTTTATTGTTCACCACAACTTATTTTAGTCCCTTTTATATTGTTTTCCCTAATTCTAGCTTTAAAGAATTACCTTTAAAGTACTACCTACTATCATATTCCCAAGTTCCCTTATTTGATCATCACTTTATTTGTTCACTACAAATTATTTTAGTCCCTTTTATATTGTCTCCTTTATTTTAGCTTTAAAAACTACCTTAGCTCATATTTTTACTTTTGTTAAAATAACTCAGGTGCTATTTTTTAGCTTTAGAATATTTACTTTGTCTTATATTTAATTCTAACTATAGATTCACTATAAATCTTATGATAACAAGCATTGATCCTGATACCAACCTCTTATCTAATGACTTAAATGAATCAAACAGTTACTGTAATTACTACACTGCAGAACAATCAAAGGCACTTCTCAGTGCCAACAACAACATAACTATCTTTAACTACAATATCAGATCTTTAAGCAAGCATTACGATGACCTCCTAGCATTACTAAATTCCTTACATGCCAATATGTCCATCATTACACTAACTGAAACCTGGCTAAAGCCTGATACTACAGATGTCTATGCCATTCCTGGTTACACAGCCATACACAACTGTAGGCCAGACCAACAAGGGGGTGGCACAGCCATATACTACTCAGACCAACTAGAATGTATCACTAATACTTGCACAAGGGATGAACATGGGGAATATATAATAGCTAAATTCAAATCCAAATACCTACAAAAACCTCTCACAGTGATAAACATCTACAGAGTTCCACAGTCAAACATTAGCCAATTTAGTCAAAACCTAGGAAGTATGATAACTGATGCACGCATGAACAAAGATCACTTACTACTCTCAGGTGACTTCAATATAAATCTCCTGCAAGACCAGGACCCACACGTTACTGAATTCACAAACACTATGAGTAACTGCATGTTGCTACCAACAGTAACAAAACCTACAAGAGTTACAGAGACTAGTGTTTCCCTACTAGACCACATCTAGACCAACACCATATCCCCTTTAAAACCAGGCATAACTAATCTAGGCAAATTACCCCAAGACACTACTAAAGTCACCTTCAGTCTTCACAATGAGGCAGCCATTAATAACTTAACAACAGCAGTAACAAACATTGACTGGCACACTGAGCTAGAAATCTATACAGATATTGACGAATGTTTTAATAATTTTCTAAAAAAGACCCAATACCTCTACAACAAGCACTGCCCTAAAAAAACTAAACAGATGACAGCTAAGAGACTGAACAGTCCCTGGCTAACACCCAGCATTCTCAAATCCATAAATACAAAACACCGATATGAAAAACAGTACAGAATGGTTCACATAACCAGAGACCAAACAAAACGTTACTCGTCAATCCTAACCAGCCTGATAAGAACGGCAAAAAAATTGTATTATGAGAACAGATTATCCAACTTAAAAGGTGATATAAAAAAGACCTGGAAAACCCTATCAGAAATTCTAGAAACAAAAAAGATATCACGAAACGGCGCAATTGAACTAACAAAACCAGATGAACCCCAACTCCCACCAACTGAAACAGCAAACAGCCTCAATAATTTCTTCTCCACCATAGGAAAAAACCTTACCAATAAAATCCCAAGCTCAAACAACCCACCCAATGACTACCTCACTGGCAACTACCCGAACACACTGTTCCTAGCTCCGACTAACCCTACTGAAGTCTCCCTTATTATCAACACACTAAATAACAAGACATGAGATTTAAGTACCTTACCACCCTTTATATACAAAAAAGCGTCACAAGTACTGTCACCAATCATCGCAACACTCTTAAACAAATCCATTGAATCCTCCACCTTCCCTACAGTTCTCAAAATAGCAAGGGTCACCCCGATCCATAAAGGAGGAGACCAAACAGACTTGAATAACTATAGGCCAATATCCAACTTACACCCTCTCTCTAAAATCTTCGAAAAATTAATTCATAAGCGAATCTATTCCTACCTCATCTCCCACAACATACTCAACTCCTGCCAATTTGGATTCAGGCCTAATAAAAATACGAACGATGCTATTATACACATGCTAGAACAAATATACACAGCACTAGAGAAAAAAGAAAGTCCCACTGGGGATCTTCATTGATTTACGTAAAGCTTTTGATACTGTTGACCACGACTTGCTCCACATAAAATTGTTGCACTATGGTATGAGAGGGCACTCCCTCAACTACCTAAAGTCATACCTCAGCAACAGAAGCCAATATGTGTACACAAATGGAGCAAACTCTTCCGTACAGCCAATTACAGTTGGTGTCCCACAGGGAAGTGTCCTTGGCCCTCTTCTCTTTCTCGTTTACATAAATGACCTACCAAATGCATCGCAACTACTCAAACCCCCACTATTTGCAGATGACACTACATACGTCTTCTCTCACCCGAGCCCAGTCATGATAGCCAATACTGTGAATACCGAATTACAGAAAATATCTACCTGGATGAGGACTAACAAAAACTTACTCTCAACATTGACAAAACCTACTTCATTCAGTTTGGTAACAGAGCTGCAGATGTCCCTCTTAACATAATGATAAACGAATCATCTATCACAAAGCTCACAGAGGGAAAATTCTTAGGAATCCACCTTGATAATAGACTCAAATTTCAAACACATATACAACAAATTTCCAAGAAAATTTCCAAGACCGTAGGTATACTATCGAAGATACGGTACTATGCTCCACAGTCAGCCCTCCTGGCCCTATATCACTCACTTATTTACCCCTATCTCACCTATGGAATTTGTTCATGGGGCTCAACAACAATAAACCATCTCAGACCATTAATTACCCAACAAAAGGCTGCAGTCAGAATGATAACCTACTCACCATACAAAACATCCATACTTATTACTGCGCCTACTTCATACATAGAACACTAAACTTGGATATAAACCCTCCCCTCTAACGTCTCCTGTGACTGTCACACAGCTGCTGTACAACTACCCTGGCCTATTATGTTAAAGTGGGTGCCTAGTGACCATCACTTGCTGGCTGACTGTGTCAACCGTCATCACCCGGAGATGAGTATCTGAATTTCTGTTAACTATCTGTGGTGACCTATTGCCTCACTGCCACAACCATAGTCTGTCCACCACTTACCCACCATTTACCAACCATCTACCAGCTCCTGGAATCCACCACAAACCCGCCACAGTGGATGACGTAATGGCTTTCCTGCCGCTGACCATAATTAGTTGTGATGTTGCTCTCTGCTTCCTGTGAAGATTACTGATGTGCTGAGTGTTGTTTTTCTGCTGCTCTGGTAAGAGCTTATATGCAACTGCTAGATGGACTGTTCTTGTTTAACTTATGGTGGATATGATGACCGGTATGTTGGATGGAGTGCCAGGGATGCTGGCTGGTGTTCTTGCTAGATTGCCTGTCATCATCTCCTCTTTGGAGATGTGAGAGGATGTCACCCGCCGGGATAGACTCAAGCTGTTGGGACCAACCACATTGCCGGAGGCTTACCTCCTTGATGCATTAAGACCCGCTATTGTGGTAGCAGTGGATCACCCTTCAAGAAACTGTCTGCTGCTACTGACTTGGAGTAGAGCCTTTCTGCTGTTTTGCTGGCTAGACTGTGCTGTTGGTAAGGGGTTTCTGTCAGCCAGATGTGTGTTACGTTTGTGGAATGAGGGCGACCTTGGAAATAATACAGTGACCCAGGTGACCTTGTCTGATGAGGCTAGCGGGTGTTTCTAGTTGAAACACCTGCCCTGTCTCAAGTTTTCAGATATCGAAAAATTGTGGCCGAAGTGTGAAGGAAATGCGACCCAGTTGGAGCATCTTTCCACGCCAGCAGAATTTTTGATCCACTGTTTAATTTGTGAGAATGACCAGAGGAGATAGTTTATGTATTTCCAATATAGTACGAGAGGGCACTGGAGCAAAGAAAAGTTAATTATAAGGAGAAATGTGATAAAAAAAACTCTTGCAACATGGAGCCACCATTGTGCTGTCTCGCTGAGTGTCCAATGATTGTGCTACCTTTATGGTAGATGAAAAGGTTGTGAGATATCTCTGTTACTTTGTTAAAGTAATGAAAAGCTCATTTTGTGTTTAGAAAAGTAAGAGGTAAATTAATAGTTTTGATAAGAAAAAGAGAAATCTTTGAGTGTTGATTCAATTTACTTTTTAATTAAATTTGATATTTCCTCAGAAGTTTGCTTATTTTTTCTGAGTTTGTATTTTTAAGTATTATTACTTTATGATAAAGTTAATGGTTAGAATTAATAGTTTGAGAACTTAGGACAATCTTTAATTATCCTAGTTATCAGCTGTTTTAAAAGGGGAGCGACGGAAATGTATGTTGAGTCTGGTTCTCTAGTGTTTGCTTGTAACTAGAGTATCAGAAATGCTAGTTCCTTGATACCTTCATATCCCGGTTGTGTCAGGAGACTCATGCTTTGTACACACCAGTAGTGACGGTCGGGTGGTGGTGGTCTTTATAAGCGCTGGGTAAGAAGATATGGTGAGGCTTTGGTTGACTCAGAACTGGAGCTCTAAGTAAGGATTTGGTGCAACTGCAATGGGAGACACCAGATCCCTTGGAGGTCTGGACCTAGAGTAGGAGTCTGGCTGGTCTTTCTTGGAGTGATTTACAAAGATCATTAGAAACTTTAAGTGAAAATTCAGTTTAACAGTTATCTTTATGCGCTGTCTCACTTACCCGCATCTTCCCCTAATTATCTTGGTAGCAGGATCCCTCTATCTCGACCAAGTAGTTGTAATACTTAGGATAAATGAATTATAAAAGTGTGAAATATAGTGTTTAATTTCTCATCTATGTTTTGGATGTTCTTGACAAAAACTGACTTGGTGTGTTACTTATTTAAGCGGAATTGGAGTAAATCCTCAGTATAATTTAGTGAGGCAAGAATATGTATCACTGACTTAACTCTATACTCCTTACTTTCCCCATACTGAGGCGTCAAAAAGGTCCTGTCCTTTTTCACCTGTGATATATCAGTCAAGTTCATGATCTTAGGCAACTGGTGATTGGAAGCATCTTGGGAAGGGGAATACAGACCCCCAAAGGAACCTAGATTCAGAACGTGGGGCATGCGAATAAGTATCCTCGTGTGCATAGCCCAGAATGGTAAAGAGAGCAGCGTGAAAATGCGTGTGAAATAGCACAGCAATTGCAGCATTACGTTCTTGGCCAAATGCTGTTAAATATTAGCATCGAAGTTTTGTAACAAATCAGATTTGCTTTCAAAGTTTAACAGATGATACTTATTCCTAATTTTTTCAATACAACTGGCTAATAATAATACCGCCTAAACTAAGTCAAAAACCTTCCTTAAGAAACACCAGTGCTGAAGCGAACCTAGAGAGGAATTCTCCTACTTCGACAAATAATAAGAGAGTAATAATAATAATAATAATAATAATTACTAATAAAATAATAATAATAATAATAATAATAAAAATAATAATAATAGTAATATCTTTATTCTACAAGACTACATGTACACGTAACAGGTCTAGCGACATCAATGACATACTACTTTATATAAATCTAGTTATGCAATTAGGTCATTTTTCCACAGGATGCGACCCCACCAGTCCACTAACACCACATCGTAGTAGTGTAGAATCTCCACAACTATCGGTGCTCTTGACACAAACTCCAAGGCTGAGGACTGATCACCTAATCTTTTTATACTGTTCTATTGTCTTCAAGTTATAATTCCTAAAATTGTAATTGATACAAGCCACTGGATGACGAAACTTCTACAATAAAGATACCCGAACTTGTGTCAAATTTTATCTTGCCAAATGCAAACGATCACGAACAACAAGTCCAAGTGATTTAGCTCACTGATTCTTATAAACCGTTTGATTAATAAACAAGACTTTCTTCCCACCATAACACAATAACTAGTGTATCCGGCAAACAAGGAAGATATTACCGATAAAAATTTTTGATGGTAAAGAAGGAAAAATAAAAGGATAACAAACATGGAAAAAACACTCTTCACATGATGAGATAAGAGATGAATAACACTACACTCGCAACAGCACTGCAGGAACGTAAGTCATGTTATAATAACTCTACACTCGCAGCAACTGCAGTAACGTAATCATGTTATAATAACCTCTACACTCGCAGCACACTGCAGTGAACGTAAGACACTGTTATACATAAACTCTACACTCGCAGGCACTGCTGGAACGTAAGTCATGTTATATAAACCTTACACTCACAGCACTGCTGGAACGTAAGTCATGTTATATTAAACTCTACACTCACACACTGCAGACGAAGTCATTTAAAATAAACTCTACACTCACAGCACTGCAGGACAACGTAAGTCCATGTTTATATTTAAACTGACCATTCGATATCCGCAGGAACGTAATCATGTATATTAAACTGAACAAACGAAGCACCGCAAGAGACGAAATTCATGTTTATGAGGAGAATTTTTTCTCCAGGAGGGGGGTATCAGCCCCCTGTCAGCCCCTTTCAGCCCCCCTTCAGCCCCGTTCGCCCTTTCAGCCCTGAGGGGCCCACTCAGAAGGTGGCGAGCGTCTTGTTTACTGCTATAGTGAGTAATTGATCACAGATGCTATGTGTTGTCAAATGACCTCTGCTCCCTTGCATCGGAGTTGCAACGTGAATTTTTATAAGAGACAGTACATCATCTTCCTTAAACAGACAATAAGGAAAATCCTCTCCCACTTTATTACCATAGTAAAGAAGTGGTACATTGTTGTATGATTAAGACAGCAAGAAACAAACATTCTGCTTATGCTTCATCGAGGAGTTTTGACCAAGGATGCAAGGTACTAGGACATCGTTTTTTTTTGTGCAGTGGGGCAGAGCCGGCAAGGAGCCACTGTGGGCGTCTTGGCAGACTAACTTGACTCTACTACGAGACACTGACGCAGGAAAACCATCACAGGAACACTGAACTGTGCGTTAGTGTGAATAAAGTGTCTCACACAACACAATAAACACTTAACGAAGTGGGTGATCAGCTTCTCTGTGATACATTGTGAACAATAAACGATGAATCTTGTTGAACATAGTGTAACGCAGATTGCGATTCCTAGACAAATGGAAGACGTGGACACAAGGACACTTCAGCTTCTATCAAGTCACCCGATATCTTGTCGAAGGTGTTTGAGAACACCATACTCACGTTACAAAGAGCAAGGTAGGTTTCAGAATTTCCTGTAGATCGGGGATTGGCGCAATTCTTGAGTCACAAGGAGTTTGTAATCAACCTTTAATCGGCTATAAGCTGGGACTTTTGAAGTCAAACAAGTAAGTATACGCAGCCATCACGAATGAAATAAGCAGACATAACACCCCCTAGGGGTAATTTAACTTACAAATTGTATATCTTGACAGACCACTGTTGTGATGGTTTCGACAGCTTCTCGACCTCGGCTGAGGGGCGGCTGTGTAGACCGATTGCTGACATTATCATGCTAAGTGTTCATTATAAATATTTATAATGAACCCAGCAGGTAAGGGGCCAAATAACTCAACAGAGCATTTGGTCGGTTCAACCGGAAAAGAAGACCACACTGTGGGTCCTAATAATGTATGTAACAAACAGTGTACAAATAACCTATGAGCCAAGGTCCTTCGAAAAAAAGCTGTAAAACTAGCGTTTTAACAATATAAAACACATAAATGAGTCCCCCAGAACTCAATCACATAGAATGGGCAGCCAAAAGAAAACGGGCGCTCACCCAGCGTTCACCCAACGAAAACGGAGCTGGGTGACTCACCCAAACCAGAAGACGGGGATGGTATCCTGCACCCTCCATCACACTGCATCATCTGGATAAATCGCTGAATAAGACACACAACCAAGTGATGAAGTTGACTTAGTGTAAAATACACAGTGTAAATAATGTTTAAAGACAGAATTAAGAGACCAAGATTGTGTAAAAGTTTGTTCTTATATAGATCTACCTGTTATATTAAAGGAACTATAAAATAAAGTGGAAAGCACGTCAAATATATATTAACAGTGTAAAATTTATAAATGTGTAAGTAATGATCACGTGTTAATACATTTTATACAGTGACATTTATAGGTAACAGTAAGAAGTGTAATAACCGTTTATTTTCCGATTAATTATCCTTCAGGCTGACACGAGCAACTCAAGGCCGAAAACATCAGCCACAAGTACTCTGTACCCTCAAGTCATTAACCTGAGGTTTAAGCTTCAGTGGTCAGTAGTGCTGACTCGATAATTGGCTGACTTACGCTAACAAAACTCTGCTATTATAAGCATACAGTGTCTTTTTCAACACTCTACGTGGGGTGCTAGAAATTCAGTATACTTAAAATGGCTTGTTGAAAACTCATTTCAGTCTTTACAGACAAAGATTACACACATAGAAAATCTAATTTCAGTCTGTCAGGATTAACTCAAGATACAAAACATAGATTTTGATGATCTGTGGTCAAGAGAAATTATTTACGACAACGTATGTAAATAATTAATTCAGACTAATACACAATTATGAAAATAAATTTCTTGAATCAGATCCACTGAAGATGAAATTAAAAATGGTTTTGGATACTTTTAGTGATCAACAAGTTAAGGTGGACAGGAGTACAAGGCTATCTGCCGTAAACTCTGCCACAGAGACCTACTGTAAGTAGTGGTCAAACACCTGTTACACGTACAAACAACAAGATACCCTAAATTAAAAAAGATTACCTAGCTTACACTACATTGTCATTACCTATTTTTCCAAGGTCATAATTATGAGATTCATTAGTGGTTTTCAATCCATAGTAAATTTCACGAACTGACATAGATAGAGATTGCTAAGTTCAATTATCATAATGTCTTGGTGAAAAATGGGGTAGAACCCTATGAACTGAAAATTCTTATTTCCGGTGGTAAAGGAAATATCAAATATCTTACTTGTCTTAGCAGACAATACTTTGATGAATGACAAGGCTAGAGTAGACATGCAGTCTTTAATCTCAGCTTGAAGCCACCCAAACATTGTTTATTCAGACTACAGGCATTTAGAATCAAATTAGAACAATAGTCTCATAACTCTTTTGCTAATATACCTAAGACAAATGTATTGGTTTATCAGGTATTGTACAGAGATAATTGTCACCACAAACTATTGAACGATTAAATATTATGTTCAAGTAAACGCTATATTCACTTGTGAGAAATTACCAATGGTTATACAACAAAATTTTCATGCATGCAAGCAACGAGACAAGAAAAAAAATCCACAAATCCATGATAATAAACCCAACTCAGTATAAAAAGAGTATACCTACTCACACCAAACCATAATGGGAAATCCCAAATAGGCCAATTTCACAAGCTGGAGAAAACACAAACAGTTAAACAACTGTCACACATAAACGTACTCCAAATGTGAACTTAGTGAAGGAACCCATTGGCACATTATTGTATCAATACACATCCATGGAGGCACGTAAACAACGTGGTTCATCATCTGAAAAAGATGCATCAAGTTTTAGTGTGAACACAAGGGATGTAAATGCCTCACTGAAGAAGTGTTTTTAAATGCAAGGGTATGCATCACACAGCATTAAGCCCAATTACGTTTCTGAACAGCATCGACTTCCACAGAATCAGAAGTCAAACAACAACAGCATTAAATGTGAAGAGAAAGTTTAAAGCAACTGCTCTACCGATAGCTCGAGTTGAGTTATCTAATAAAATACGCCAAAACCAATGTGCTAACACTATTTGATCAAGGGCTCACAAAGGTCCTACCTAAGATCAGTGTTGCCGAAACTGAATAAACAAACCCTAAGGCCAAAAATACATTAGATATATCTGGTTTATTTTCCACAATTAATTCTGGTACAACAGACATATGACTAGTCAGAATCATGTGGTCTAGGAAAACCAGGAAAAGACAGTAGAACTGTGGTAGTAGATGATAGCCTAAGTTCTGTGCAGATCCAGGGATTTAAAAGAAACAACAGTTGCAGCACTGAAACAGCTAAGGTCAAGTTAGCCTGACTGACATAACAGACGGACACAATTAGTCCAATTGATTTAATCATTGACGTGAATATTATCATCACTGTAAAGTGCAATATAGTAAGTAAACATGATGTTCACTTGCGAAACACAGAGCCACATGATCTGTGGTCTCCATTCCCTCTCAAGTGGGAAAGAAGCTGATATTGATTCAGTGGCAAAAATGACTAGTTACGAGAATAACCGCTGATCATGAACCACAGCAAAATTATCAATTACTGGAAGAAATGAATGAACCATTTGAATAAGTTTGTGGGATTTAGATGCAAGGAGTATTGATGTAAATAAAACCATGCCCACAAGAGTCTCAGAACTATACCAATATATGGACACTGTCAGAAATAAAGATTGACAGTATTGGGTTAGGTTTTTACCATGGAAATTAAATCCACCACATCAACCTAGCAATTTATCGCATGGCATTTCTGGACAGATAAAGCACAAATACATGAGCTCAGGAAGAATCCAGAGTTAAGACTGTCTTGGATAATATCAATACAAGAACAGTTTGAGAATAATTCATTGAGAAAAGTCGAAGATAAGTTGAAGACAAACGTTCATTATCTCCCGCACCATGGATTCAGAAAAGATTCTGAAACACTCCACTACGTGTTGTATATAAGCAGCGCACGTGTAAATAAAGGATTTAGCAAGTCTTAATGACTGTCTGATGACCGGACCCTCCACTAACTGAGAAGCTTGGAGACGTTCTTTATGAAATTCGCACTAAAACCCATATGCCCATACGGCTGGATATTTCCAAGGCTTTCTTAAGAGTAGGACTACAATAAATAGATAATATTATACTACTCGAATCTTGTGGCCTGAAAATCCACATGATCCTCAAATTCCTGTGAAAACTTATCGTTTTAAATCAGTATTTATTTGGTGCAACATCCTCTCCATGTCTTACTAGAAGCTACTCTAAATACACATTTAAGAAATTGAAAGACCCTTCCAAGAAGTCCTTAAAGAAAAGTTTTCTATGTGGACAATCATCAAGGTACTGTGATTACAGAGGAGGATGTGAAATCCTTATACAGAGAAGCTAACAAGGAGATGAAAGAACAAATATGCCTCTAAGGATGTGGAATACAAATTCAAAGCATTAAGGGAACTATCAAGAAGATTTCCCTGAAACTGAAATCCTTATTGCAACAAAATGCTGGGATCTTAATTGGAACATCGCACCGGATGATACTCTGAGTCTCCAAAGATAAACAATAATCATGCAGTACACTCACTAAACTAGTTACTGTCAGAGGTAATCACAATGTTTTGATCCCTAGACTCGTCTCACAAACCATAAAGGGTAAAAATGCTTATGCAAGATGCATGGAAACTCAAAATTGGATGGGATGAGAACTTGCCCTAGAAATGAGTCAAGCAGGATGAAATATCCAAGAGTATAAAACAACTTTCATCAAATTAAATTTCCAGACAAATAGGTCAAGAGGGAAACAAGTTCAACATGACCAGTGAACTGTGATGCGATCAACCATCGGTAAAGGCGCAAGTAGCTTACATAAGTAATGCTGAAGGAAGTACAACAAATACTTCAAAGCCTAGGGTAGCACCCATTGAAGGTCCAGAACAGTACCACAATATTGAACTGACAGCACTCTATGTAGGTACAAAATTAGCTGTCTAACTCAACAAAGTACTTGATCTCTCACATATTGAGAAAACCGTGATCTGGAGTGATTAATGAAGCAGTTTCTCAATGGTTAAGAAATAATAAGAGTAAGATGGTCTACTGTACTGCAACAGTAGTAGCAGAAATAAAAAAGAGGCAGAGAGATTATATCTTTCCTCCAGTCTCTACCAAGAGAATCCAGCTGACATGTTGTTCACGTGGGTGTCCCACTCAAGAAATTTGTGGATAATAAATTATGGCTCCACGACCCGAACTGGCTCTCTAATGAAAAATAACTGGCCTCAGCAAAAAGCTCACATTATGCAGAAGAAACAGTCTCTTGACACTGCAGAAATAAGTTGTAGTAAATACTGCAGACCAACAGAAATAGTCCATTGTAATGGATCTAATTTACTCATCTTTGGGTAAACACTTAAGAGTTACAGCTCTTGTCTTTAAATTCATTAAAGGAATTAAAAAACCTGATTATAATGTCTTGGACCCCATTAAATACTGGGATGAAACTAATACAGAAAATGGTGTCCCTACAGAATATTAAATTTCTAAGAAACACAAGATAAATTCCCAAAGAACCTGTTATGATTAATTCATAGGACTTTATCTCGACTCAGAAAAGATTATAAATGATGTCGAGACGAAATACATAATTCGTCACTACCTAAAGAAGCCTACAACCAATATGATCCCAAGAATCATTGGCTACCAAAACTGATTGTGCAAAACGAACGCCCACAGTAACGTTTTAAACAATGGTGGGGTAGTTACACACTTTGTCATATACGACACGATCCTACTGGATACCTCAAGGTCGACAAAGTGGAAAAAACAATAAAGGACTGTATAACTTGCGTCACTACGAAATGCGAGTATGCCAGTATCCAGGTCCCACCTTCCATATCCCTCAAAAGAGTTGTCATATCACACCATTTGAGGTGACAGGTTATAGATATACTGGACCAATAATTTTAACCAAAACCGTTGACAAAGTGGTCCCACAAGGTGTACATCTGTTTTTTTTCACTTGTGCTACAACTAGAGCATTACCTCAAAGTAGATCCACTGACATGTCTGCAGAAACTTTATCAAATTATTCAGAAGTTTGCAGCCAGAAGGGCATGTCCCATACTGGAATTTTTATTATTTTTTAATTTTTTTTTTTTGATTCAGATACTGCAAAGAACTTTGTTCTGTGCTGCTTATATAAGCAAGATCTTTGATCAACCAGAAGTACAACAGATTCTGAATCAACGCAATGTCGTTGAGATACATTCCTCCTAAATCTCCAGGCACGGCTGATTATATTAAAGTAATGATCGGCATTGTAAAGCGTTGTTTAGAAGACTCTCATCGTCAGAGAATAGACTTTAGAAGAATTCCGTACAGTTGTGACTGAAAAAGAAAACAGAGTCAACAACAGACCTCTTTACTTATGTTAAACCGATGATCTGACAATTTAGAAGTGTTAAATCCATCACATTAACTCCATGGCAGAAGCTCGAACCTGTTCCTCCTAATGAATGCTAAAAGAAATTCATAGAGATCCTACTTATTTCGAGCACTGAGCAACTCAGAACGTAAATTCCAAACACTAATAAAAGTATTGAAACGTTGGAGAAAATTTGGCGAGAAGACTATCCTCACTCATTGAGAGAACACTTCCTATGGAGCTGGTATTCCTGAAAAACATAAGACCCTTAAGACCTGGTGACATAGCGATTATCGACAATGATGGACCGGTCCCATGGCTCACTTGAAAAATAGTGACCATATAATCCTGATGCAAATGAATCATCAGGACAGTTGATGATTTGAGCAAAGGTGTAGTGAACTAAGCGATCAAAAAATAAACTAGTGCCGTTAGAATACACATGTTGAAAACAAAATTAGTGATTCTCCATAAACCACACAGACTAAAGCTGTTCAGAAAAAGACAAGGCCGCAGTGGTGGCGAGTGGAGAAAATCTACATTAATGTTAATGATGAATAGTTCACACTGCAGCGAACTCTCCGCCGCCCCCAGTGTAGGAGAAATTTTCTCCAGGAGGGGTATCAGCCCCTTCAGCCCTTTCAGCCCACTTCAGCCCCCTTCCATCCCTTTCAGCCCTGAGGGCCACTCAGAAGGGCGAGCGTCCTTGTTTCTGATATAGTGTGTAATTGAACACAGATGCTATCTGGTCAAATGACCTCTGCTCATGCAGCGGTTTGTTGCAACGTGTATTTTTTTATAAGAGACAGTACATCTCTACTTAGCAGGAAATAAGGAAAATCCTGGCTCCCACTTTATTACCATAGTAAAATAGTGTACATTGTTTGTTAAGATTAAGACAGCAAGAAACAAACATACATGCTTTGCTTCCATCGAGGAGTTGACAAAGGAAGCAAGGTACCTAGGTAGCG
Organism: Cherax quadricarinatus; assembly: GCF_026875155.1. Classification (NCBI taxonomy): domain Eukaryota; kingdom Metazoa; phylum Arthropoda; class Malacostraca; order Decapoda; family Parastacidae; genus Cherax; species Cherax quadricarinatus. Next base: position 1,758,667 of record NC_069425.1, read on the forward strand.
TTTTTTTGTGCTGGGGGGCAGAGACGGCATGGAGCACTGTGGCGTCCTGGCAAGACTAACTTGACTCACTACGAGGAACTGACGCCAGGATAACCAGCAAAGACAACAGATCTGGTGCGTTAGTGTGAAAAAAGTGTCTCACACAACACAATAAAACACTTAAGAAAGTGTGATCACTTCTCTTGATGAATACATAGTGAACAATAAAGACGAAATCTTGTTTTTGAACATAGTGTACCAGTGTGTCGTTTTCCCTAGACAATGAAGATCGTGGACATCCAAGACACTTCACTTCTATCTAGTCCCGATATCAGACGAAGGTTTGAGAGCCACCCCACATAGCTCCTTACAAAGATCAAGTATGTTTACGATTTTCTGTAGATCGGGGATTGCACAATTCTTGAGTCCACAAGAGTTTTGTAATCAACCTATAATCGGCAGTAAGGTGTGGACTTTTGAGTCCAAACAAGTAATATTCGTCATCTAACCAACCAACGAATGAAATATGCTGACATAACACCCCCTAGGGGTAATTTATACTTACAAATTGTATCTCTTGACAGCCCACTGTTGTGATGGTTTCGACAGCTTCTAGACCTCGTCTGCAGGGGCGGCTGTGTAGACGATTTGCTGTCATTTATCAGCTAAGTGTTCATTATATATATTTATAATGAACACAGCAGGTAAGGCCAAATAATCTCAACAATGTTATAATAAACTCTACAATCGCAGCACTGCAGGAACGTAAGTCATGTTATATTAAACTGAACATTCGTAGCACTGCAGGAACGTAAGTCATGTTATAATAAACTCTACACTCGCAGCACTGCAGGAACGTAAGTCATGTTATAATAAACTCTACACTCACAGCACTGCAGGAACGTAAGTCATGTTATAATAAACTCTACACTCGCAGCACTGCAGGAACGTAAGTCATGTTATAATAAACTCTACACTCGCAGCACGCAGGAACGGTAATCAATTTTATAATAAACTCTACACTCGCAGCACTGCATGGTAACTAAGTCATGTTATAATAAACTCTACACTCGCAGCATTGCAGGAACGTAAGTCATGTTATAATAAACTCTACACTCGCAGCACTGCAGGAACGTAAGTCATGTTATATTAAACTCGGTAAACTTGTTGCAACAGTTTATTTTGATGGTAATGATATCTGAAAAGTTTTGTTTAAAACATAGTTTTAAGGGAAGCAGTGAACAAAACTGTATGAGAAAAAGTTAAGGACGTTGGAAACATGTTAGGGACTAGTTATAGTGAAGAACAGCGGAGATGTGTATTTTATCGAGGGAAAGTGATGTAACCTTGCTGGGAAGAATGTCAAACCTTCAGTGGGAAAACCTGCCGCTTCATCCCAACCCGGACACTACCACTGAGCTCGTGATCGACCTACCTCACCAGGTTTGATCACAAAACCTTCATGGAAACCTGCCGCTTCATCCCAAAACCCGACGACTACCACTGAAGGCCATGAATCGACCTACTTCACCAGGTTGAATCTCAAACCTTCAGTGGGAAAACCTGCCGCTTCATCCCAACCCGGACACTACCACTGAGCTCATGATCGACCTACTTCACCAGGTTGAATCTCAAACCTTCAGTGGGAAAACCTGCCGCTTCATCCCAACCCGGACACTACCACTGAGCTCATGATCGACCTACTTCACCAGGTTGAATCTCAAACCTTCAGTGGGAAAACCTGCCTCTTCATCCCAACCCGGACACTACCACTGAGCTCATGATCGACCTACTTCACCAGGTTCACCATTAAAGCGTTTTGTAATGCTTCCTACTTCACTCCATACTATTTATAAGCCCGGGTTTGTTCATTCTCTTTGTTGAGATCTGCCTTGTTTACATTGGGCAATGTTTATTATATAGGTCGTGGGTTTTGTGTAGGAATGTTATGACACATTCATCAATATCGTGGCTCATCAGGGTTAACGATGATCCTCACTCAGAGTAAACACTGTGTTCCTCACTCTGGGTAAACACTGTGTTCCTCACTCAGGGTAAACACTGTGTTCCTCACTCAGGGTAAACACTGTGTTCCTCACTCAGGGTAAACACTGTGTTCCTCACTCAGGGTAAACACTGTGTTCCTCACCCAGGGTAAACACTGTGTTCCTCACTCAGGGTAAACACTGTGTTCCTCACCCAGGGTAAACACTGTGTTCCTCACTCAGGGTAAACACTGTGTTCCTCACTCAGGGTAAACACTGTGTTCCTCACCCAGGGTAAACACTGTGTTCCTCACTCAGGGTAAACACTGTGTTCCTCACTCAGGGTAAACACTGTGTTCCTCACTCAGGGTAAACACTGTGTCCTCACCCGGGTAAACACTGTGTTCCTCACTCAGGGTAAACACTGTGTTCCTCACTCAGGGTAAACACTGTGTTCCTCACTCAGAGTAAACACTGTGTTCCTCACTCAGGGTAAACACTGTGTTCCTCACTCAGGGTAAACACTGTGTTCCTCACTCTGGGTAAACACTGTGTTCCTCACTCAGAGTAAACACTGTGTTCCTCACTCAGGGTAAACACTGTGTTCCTCACTCAGGGTAAACACTGTGTTCCTCACTCTGGGTAAACACTGTGTTCCTCACTCTGGGTAAACACTGGTGTTCCTCACCAGGTGTAAACACTGTGTTCCTCACCCAGGGTAAACACTGTGTTCCTCACCCAGGGTAAACACTGTGTTCCTCACTCTGGGTAAACACTGTGTTCCTCACCCAGGGTAAACACTGTGTTCCTCACCCAGGGTAAACACTGTGTTCCTCACCCAGGGTAAACACTGTGTTCTCACTCTGGGTAAACACTGTGTTCCTCATCTGGGTAAACACTGTGTTCCTCACCCAGGGTAAACACTGTGTTCCTCACTCAGGGTAAACACTGTGTTCCTACTCAGGCAAACACTGTGTTCCTCACTCAGGGTAAACACTGTGTTCCTCACCCAGGGTAAACACTGTGTTCCTCACTCTGGGTAAACACTGTGTTCCTCACTCAGGGTAAACACTGTGTTCCTCACCCAGGGTAAACACTGTGTTTCCTCACCCAGGGTAAACACTGTGTTCCTCACCAGGGTAAAACACTGTGTTCCTCACTCTGGGTAAACACTGTGTTCCTCACTCAGGGTAAACACTGTGTTCCTCACCCAGGGTAAACACTGTGTTCCTCACTCTGGGTAAACACTGTGTTCCTCACTCAGGGTAAACACTGTGTTCCTCACCCAGGGTAAACACTGTGTTCCTCACCCAGGGTAAACACTGTGTTCCTCACCAGGGTAAACACTGTGTTCCTCACTCTGGGGTAAACACTGTGTTCCTCACTCAGGGTAAACACTGTGTTCCTCACTCAGGGCAAACACTGTGTTCCTCACTCAGGGTAAACACTGTGTTCCTCACTCTGGGTAAACACTGTGTTCCTCACCCAGGGTAAAACACTGTGTTCCTCACCCAGGGGTAAACACGTGTTCCTCACTCTGGGTAAACACTGTGTTCCTCACCCAGGGTAAACACTGTGTTCCTCACCCAGGGTAAACACTGTGTTCCTCACCCAGGGTAAACACTGTGTTCCTCACTCTGGGTAAACACTGTGTTCCTCACTCAGGGTAAACACTGTGTTCCTCACTCAGGGCAAACACTGTGTTCCTCACTCAGGGTAAACACTGTGTTCCTCACTCTGGGTAAACACTGTGTTCCTCACCCAGGGTAAACACTGTGTTCCTCACCCAGGGTAAACACTGTGTTCCTCACTCTGGGTAAACACTGTGTTCCTCACCAGGGTAAACACTGTGTTCCTCTACCCAGGGTAAACACTGTGTTCCTCACTCTGGGTAAACACTGTGTTCCTCACCCAGGGTAAACACTGTGTTCCTCACTCAGGGTAAACACTGTGTTCCTCACCCAGGGTAAACACTGTGTTCCTCACCCAGGGTAAACACTGTGTTCCTCACCCAGGGTAAACACTGTGTTCCTCACCCAGGGTAAACACTGTGTTCCTCACTCAGGGTAAACACTGTGTTCCTCACCCAGGGTAAACACTGTGTTCCTCACTCTGGGTAAACACTGTGTTCCTCACCCAGGGTAAACACTGTGTTCCTCCACTCAGGGTAAACACTGTGTTTCCTCACTCTGGGTAACACTGTGTTCCTCACCCAGGGTAAACACTGTGTTCCTCACTCTGGGTAAACACTGTGTTCCTCACTCAGGGTAAACACTGTGTTCCTCACTCTGGGTAAACACTGTGTTCCTCACCCAGGGTAAACACTGTGTTCCTCACCCAGGGTAAACACTGTGTTCCTCACCCAGGGTAAACACTGTGTTCCTCACCCAGGGTAAACACTGTGTTCCTCACCCAGGGTAAACACTGTGTTCCTCACTCTGGGTAAACACTGTGTTCCTCACCCAGGGTAAACACTGTGTTCCTCACCCAGGGTAAACACTGTGTTCCTCACTCTGGGTAAACACTGTGTTCCTCACCCAGGGTAAACACTCTGTTCCTCACCCAGGGTAAACACTGTGTTCCTCACTCTGGGTAAACACTGTGTTCCTCACCCAGGGTAAACACTGTGTTCCTCACCCAGGGTAAACACTGTGTTCCTCACCCAGGGTAAACACTGTGTTCCTCACTCTGGGTAAACACTGTGTTCCTCACTCTGGGTAAACACTGTGTTCCTCACCCAGGGTAAACACTGTGTTCCTCTCTAAGCGGTAAACTCTGTGTTCCTCACTCAGGGTAACATGTGTTTTCCTCACCCAGGGAAACCTGTGTTCATAACCCAGGGTAAACACTGTGTTCTCACCATGGGTAAACATCTGTGATTACTTACCCAGGGGTTAAACACAGTGTTCTTCACCCAGGGCGTAACACTGTGTACCTCAACCAGGGTGGTAAACACTCGTGTCTTCCTCACCTCAGCGTAATATCACTGTGTTCCTCACTTCAGGGTAAACACTGTGTTCTCACTCAGGGGGCCTAAAATCTGTGTTCTCACTCTGGGTAATCACTGTGTTTCCTCACAAAGTGTAAACTCTGTGTCTCCTCACCCAGGGTAAACACTGTGTTAATCAACCAGGGTTTATATCATCGTTGTTCCCCTCATATCAGGGTATAAATATGTGTTACCTCACACAAGGGTATCAACCAATGTTGTTCCTATCCCCCAGGTTAACAATGTGTTCACTCACTCTGGCGAGATAAACACTGTGTTTCCTCACCAGGGTAATACAATTGTGTTCCTCAACACAGGGGGTTAATAACAATGTGTTCCTCTACCAGGGGTGTAAAAAAAATGTGTTGTCCTCACTCAGCGGTATTCACTGTGTTCCTCAATCAGGGGTAAACCTGTGTTCCTCATCTGGGTTAACACTGTCGTTACTCACTATGGGGAACACCTGTGTTCCAACTTACTGGGTAATCAAAGTGTTCACTCACTCTGGGTAAAACCTGTGCTTCCTCACTCTGGTGTAATCACTGATGTTCCTAACTCAGAGTATACACTGTTGTTCCTCACTAGGGTAAACACTGTGTTTCTCATCAGGGTGCCGTAACACTGTCGTTACTCATCAGGGTAAACACTGTGTTCTCATCAGTCGAATATACACTGTGTTCCTCTCTCAGGGTAAACACTGTGTTCCTCACTCTGGGTCGAACAATGTGTTCCTCACCAGGGCCGTAACACTGTGTTCCTCATTTCAGGGTAAACACTGTGTTCCTTCACTAGAGGGTAAATCAATGCTGTCCTCACTCTGGGTAAACACTGTGTTCTCCACTCAGGCGGAAACCACTGTGTCCTCACTCAGGGTAAACTCTGTGTTCCTCACTCAGCGGTAAAAAAAATGTGTTCCTCCTCTGGGTTAACACTGTGTTCCTCACCAGGGGTTTATACACGGTGTTCCTCACCCAGGGCGTAATCTCACTGTCGTTCCTCACCCAGGGTTTAAACATGTGTTCCTTCACTCAGGGTAAACACAACTGTGTTAATCACCCAGGGTAATATACACGGTGTTCATCACCCAGGGTAACACCACTGTGTTCCTCACTCATGGGTTAACACTGTGTTCATCACCAGCGTAAACACTGTGTTCCTCACCCAGGGGTAAACAAGTGTTCCTCACACAGGGTAAAAACACTGTGTTTCTCATCAGGGTATACACTGAGTTCCTCACCACTCTGGCGTGGTAAAACACACTGTGTTCCTTCACTCAGGGTAAAAATCGAGTTCCTCACTCTGGGTAAACATTGTGTTCATAAACCAGGGTAATCACTGTGGTCCTCACTAGGGTAAACACTCGTGTTCCTCACTCAGGGTAAACCCACTGAGCTTCCTCTCTCAGTGAAACAACAGTGTTTTCCTCACTCTGGGTAAAACACATGTGTCCTCACTCAGGGTAAAATACACTGTGTTCTCACTCAGCGGGTTTACACTGTGTTCCTCATCAGGGCTAAACACTGCTGTTCCTCACTCAGGGTAATCAACTGTGTTCCTAATCTTGGGTAAACACATGCTGTTCCTTTCACCAGGGGTAAACACTGTGTTCCTCAAGGGTAATCACTGTGTTCCTCACCCAGGGTAAAAACTGTTGTTCCTCACCCATGTGTAAACACTGTGTTCTCACTCAGGGGTAACACACTGTGTTCCTCATCAGCGGTAAACACTGATGTTCCTCACCCAGGGTGACTCACACTGTGTTCATCACTCTGGGTTAAACACTGTGTTACCTCACCCAAGGCGTAAACTATGTGTTCACCTCACCCAGGGTAAAAAACTGTGTTCCTCAAACAGGGTAACAACACTGTGGTCCTCACTCAGGGTAACACAGTGTTCCTACTCAGGGTAAACACTGGGTTCCTCTATCTGGGTCTAACACTGCTGTTACCTTAACTAAGGGTAAACACATGTGTTCCGACTCCACAGGGTATAACTTGCTGTCCTCATCAGCGGTAAACACTGTGTTCCTCACACAGGGTTAAACACTGTGTTCATCACTCAGAGGTAAACACGTGGTCCTCACTCAGGGTAAACACTGTGTACAATCACCCAGGGTATTCTACTCGTGTTCCTCATCATGGGTTACACTGTGTTCTCACTCCAGGGTATACCTAAACACTGTGTTCCTCTACCCTGGTCGTAAAACCTGTGTTCCTCACTAAGGTAGTACAACACTTGTTGTTCCTCTCATCACAGAGTCAAACCCTCTGTGTTCCTCTCCCAGCGCGTAAAAACTGTGGTCCTCACCCAGGGTAAACTATGTGTTCCTCTACTCGAGGGTAAAATCTGTGTTCACCATCATTCAGGCGTAAACACTGTGTTCCTAACTCAGGGTTACCATCAATGGTGTTACTCAACTTCTGGGTAACAATATGCTGTTCCCTATACAAGGGAAAAACACTGTGTTCCTCACTCAGCGGCTCATTACACTGTGTTCACTCACTCTGGGTAACACTGTGTTCACTCACCCGGGTAATAAAAACTGTGTTCCTCACTCAGCGGTAAACTTGTTGTTCACATCAATCCAGGCGTAAACACTGTGTTCATCTACTCAGGGCCTAGACAACTGTGTTCTCATCTCTGGGTAAACACTGCTGTGCAATCGCCACTTCAGCGGTACAACCTCGTGTTCCTCAACCAGGGTAAACACTGTGTTCCTCACCCTGGGTAAAAACACTGTGTTCCTCATACTCAGGGTATACACTGTGTTCACACTCAGGGTAAACACTTGTCGTTCCTACCAGGGTAAAAACATGTGTTCCTACACCCCAGGAGTAAATCACTGTGTTCACTCATCAGGGTAAACCCACTGGTTCACATCACCTCATGAGGTAAAAACTGTGTTCCTCAATCAGGGTATAACACCAGTGTTTCCTCACCAGCGTAAACCACTGTCGTCCCTCACCCAGGGTTAAACACTGTGTTCCTCACCTCCAGGGTAAAAACTTCTATCTCGATCGACGTACACTGTGCTACTGGGAACCGAGTGCATGTGCTACTGGGAACGGCGTTCACTACTTACTGGGACCGGGCGTGCACTGTGCTTCTCGGGAACCGGCGTGCATGTGCTACTGGGGAGGGCGTGCACTGTGTTAAAGGATACCGGCGTGCATTGGCTACTGCGGAACCGGAGGTTCACTCATACTACTGGGGAACGGGTGCACTGTGCTTCTGGGAACCGATGCTACACTGTGCTTACTGGGAACCCGCCGTCTCGTCGCACTGTGCTACTGGGAGACGGCGTTCACTTTTACTTTAAGGGACCGGCGTGAACTGTGCTTCAGGGAAAACCGGCGTGCACTGTGCTTACGGGGAGCCGGCGCTTCACTATACTAATGGGGACACGGCGTGCACACTGTGCTTTGGGAACCGGCGATGCACTGTGCTACTGGGATAAACCGGCGTGCTCTGTGCTACTGGGAACCGGCGTGCACTGTACGCTGGGAACCGGAGTTTGAACTCGTGTGTACCTGGGACGGAGTGCACTGTGCCTAACGGGGATACGCGCGTGCACTGTGCTAATGAGAAACGTCGTACCAATGTGCTACGGGGAACGGGCGTGCACTGTGCTACTGGAAGCCGGCGTTTTTTTTTTCCCCACTATACTAATGGGGGACCGGCGCTGCACATGTTGCTATGGGAACACCGGCGTTGCCACTGTGTACTGGGAACGCGCGTGCACTGTGCTTCTGGGAAACGGGGACGTGCACTGTTACATGCCTGGGAACCGGCGGCACGGTTGATCACCTGGGGAACGGGCGTGCACTCGTGTACTGGGGACGGGAGTTGCTTGTGCTACTGGGAACCGGAACGTGCACTGTAATGCTGGGATCCGGCCCGTGCACTGCTGTAATAGGGGACGGGCCGTGCACTGAGCTATTGGGAACCGGGTGAAACTGAGCTACTGGGAACCCAAAAACCAGGCGTGCAATGTGCTACTGGGAGAACCGGCGTGCACTGAGCTACTGTTTAAAAATAATAGTATTCTATGATACTTTACTGTTATCTACAAATTAGTATTATCCCCCCATTTTTTAAATAGGAAAATTTAAAATAGTTTGTCAGTAGTTCGTCGGGGTTGAGAGTATTTCTGGGAGGAATTTGGGTTTTATTCTCCCCCGTGACTCAGTTTACACTGTATTGAGTATGATGGGATCTCCGAGACTTTTAAACGTGATTAGTCGAGTTTTATAGGAAAATTCATTGGATTTTTTTCGAATTTTGAAGACCCTTGGTCTTTTTCATTGGTCCTAGGTGGGTTACTAGCGATATCTCACACGTGGGGTAGGGTTGGACTCCTCGGTACGGCTGGTTAACACCCGAGACGTGTTTCCCCTGAGACACCCGCTGTCCCCTGTTTCCCATCAGTTTACTTTGGGTAAATGGTGTTTGTGGACTGGTGTGGGTCGATCCCGGGGAAAAACTCTCCCCATTTAGGGGGAAAAAGCCCGTAACAAAGGGTTTCATATTTTGTTGTAGTGATGTGGGGTTTGTTGTTTTGTTGTCTGGGGTGGGGTTTTTTTTTTTTTTTTTTTTTTTTTTTTTTTTTTTTTTTTTTTTATTTTTTATTTAATAATAATAAAAATTAATAATTTTTTAATTTAAAAAATTATAAAAAATAATAATAAAAAAAATTTTTTTTTTTTAAAGTCCTTAAAAAGATACAAGGAAAAATATTTTGAAAGTTTCAAAATAAAGTTATTCCCCAAAAAACCATCGTATGACCCCGGGGAAACCCGGGACCTGTTTCTACCCTTGTGACACCGGACCTTTTACGACCTAGGGACACCCCGGTACCTGTTACTGACCCTAGGTGCACCCAGGTACCTGCTACTGACCCTATGTGACCCCCCAGGTACCTGTTTACTGACCTAGGTGACACCCAGGTACCTGTTATGACCTTTGGTGACACCCAGGTCCCGTTTTCTGGAACCTAATGTGACACCAGGTACCTGTTACTGACCCTAGGTGGGCACCCAGGTACCTGTTACTGACCTAGGTTTCACCCAGGTACTGCTACTGACCCTATTGTGACACCCGGTACCTGTTACTGACCCTAGGTGACACCCAGGTTCTGTTACTGACCCTAGGTGAACCCCCCAGGTACCTGTTATGACCCTAGGTGACCACAGGTAACCCGTTACTGACCTAGGTGACACCCAGGTACTGTTACTGACCCTTTGGGACACCAGGGGACCTGCTACTGACCCTAGGTGACACCCAGGTACCTGTTACTGACCCTAGGTGACACCAGATACCTGTTACTTACCCCAAGGTGACACCCAGGTATCTGTTACTGACCCTAGGTGACTCCCAGGACCTGTTAATGAAACCCCAGGTTGACACCAGGTACCTGTTTTCTGACCCAGGTGACACCCCGGTATCTGTTACTGACCTAGGTGACACCCAGGTACCTGCTACTGACCCCAGGTGACACCCAGGTACCTGTTACTGACCCTAGGTGACACCAGGTACCTGTTTCTAAACCCCAGGTGGGCACCCAGGTACCTGTTACTGACCCTAGGTGACACCCAGGTACCTGTTACTTAACCCTAGGTGACACCCCCGGTACCTGTTACTGACCCTAGGTGACACCCAGGTACCTGTTACTGACCCTAGGTGACACCCAGGTACCTGTTACTGACCCTAGGTGACACCCAGGTACCTGTCTACTGACAGTATGTGACACCCAGGTACCTGTTTTGACCCTAGGTGACCCCCGGTACCTGTTATGACCCCAGGTGACCCAGGTACCTGTTACTGACACTAGGTGACACCCAGGTACCCGTTACTGACCCTAGGTGACACCCAAGGTACTGGTTACTGACCCTAAAGGGGACACACAGGTACCCGTTACTGACCCTAGGAAACACCCAGGTACCCGTACTGACCCCAGGTGACACCAGGTACTGTTACTGACCCTAGGTGACACCCAGGTACATGTTACTGACCCTAGGGTGAAACCCCGGTAAATGTTACTGACCTAGGTGGGCAAACCCGGTATGCTATGACCTAGGTGACACCCAGGTACCTGCTACTGACCTAGGTGACACCCAGGTACCTGCTACTGACCTATGTGACACCCAGGTACCTGCTACTGACCTAGGTGACACCCAGGTACCTGCTACTGACATAGGTGACACCCAGGTACCTGCTACTGACCCTAGGTGACACCCAGGTACCTGCTACTGACCTAGGTGACACCCAGGTACCTGCTACTGACCTATGTGACACCCAGGTACCTGCTACTGACCTTGGTGACACCCAGGTACCTACTACTGACCTAAGTGAATTCCAGGTACCTGCTACTGACGTAGGAGACACCCAGGTACCTGCTACTGATCTAGTTGACACCTAGGTACCTGCTACTGACCTAGGAGACACCCAGGTACCTGCTACTGAGCTAGGTGACACCCAGGTACCTGCTACTGACCTAGGTGAAACCCAGGTACCTGCTACTGACCTAGGTGTCACCCAGGTACCTGCTACTGACCTAGGTGACACCCAGGTACCTGCTACGACCTAGGAGGACACCCAGGTACTGCTACCCGACCTAGGTGGCACCAGGTACTGCTACTGGCCTTGGTGACACCCAGGTACTGCTATGAACTACATGCACCCAGGTACCTGCTACTGCCATTTGGGGACACCCCGGTACTGTACTGACTAGGTGACACCTTGGTACCTCCTACTGACCTAGGTGACACCCAGGTACCTACTACTGATCTAGGTGACACCCATTTACCTGCTACTGACCTAGGTGACACCCAGGTACCTGCTACTGACCTAGGTGACACCCAGGTACCTGCTACTGACCTAGGTGACACCCAGGTACCTGCTACTGACCTAGGTGACACCCAGGAACCTGCTACTGACCCTAGGTGACACCCAGGTACCTGCTACTCACCTAGGTGACACCCAGGTACCTAATACTGACCTAGGTGACACGCAGGTACCTACTACTGACCTAGGTGACACCCAGGTACCCGCTACTGACCTAGGTGACACCCCCGGGACCTGTATGACCTATGTGACACCCGGTACCTGCTATGACCTAGGGACACCCCGGGACCCGCTATGACCTAGGTGCACCCAGGTACTGCTTTGACCCAGGTGAAACCCAGGTACCCGTATGACCTAGGTGAACCCAGGTACCCGCTATGACCCATGTGACCCCAGGTCCTGTCTGCCCTTTGGGGACACCAGGGACCTACTACTGACCCCCGTGTTCCAGGGACCTGCACTGACGTAGGAGACACCCGGTACCCGCTATGATCTAGTTGACACCTAGGTCGTACTGACCAGTAGACACCCGGTCCCGTATGGCTAGGTGCACCCCGGTCCGCTATGACCTTGGTGAAACCCAGGTACCTGTACTGACCTAGGTGTCACCCCGGTACCTGTATGACCTAGGTGCACCCGGCCTGCTCTGACCCCAGGGGCACCCAGGTACCTGTCTGACCTAGGTGGCCCAGGTCCTGCTATGGCCTTGGTGGGCACCCAGGGACCTGCTACTGCCTAATGCACCCGGGACCGCTCTGACCTTGGTGAACCCCCGGACCCGCTACTGACCTAGGTGACACCCCGGTACTCCCATGCCCGGTGAACCCAGGTCCCTTTTTGACTAGGTGACACCTTTTTCCTGTATGCCTAGGTGACAACCCCGGTACCCGTACTGACCTAGGTGAACCCCGGGACCTGTACTGACCCAGGGGGACACCAGGTACCCGCTCTACCCTAGGTGACACCCGGAATGTACTGACCCTAGGGGAACCAGGTACCCGCTACCACCTAGGTGCACCCAGGGACCTAATACTGACCTAGGTGAAAGCGGTACCTATACTGACCAGGTGACACCCCGGGACCCGCTATGCCCAGGTGACAACCAGGTACCTGCTACTGACCCCAGGTGACACCCAGGTCTGCTATGACTGGGTGAAACCCCCGTTACCCCTACTTACCTGGGGAAACCCAGGGGACCTACTTTTCCTGAACC
>NC_069425.1:1772175-1802152 GCF_026875155.1 Cherax quadricarinatus
CTTTTTCGCTGAGTGTATGGAGCCACCATTGTGCTGTCTCGTGAGTGTCCAATGATTGTGCTACCTTTATGGTAGATGAAAAGGTTGTGAGATATCTCTGTTACTTTGTTAAAGTAATGAAAAGCTCATTTTGTGTTTAGAAAAGTAAGAGGTAAATTAATAGTTTTGATAAGAAAAAGAGAAATCTTTGATTGTTGATTCAATTTACTTTTTAATTAAATTTGATATTTCCTCAGAAGTTTGCTTATTTTTTCTGAGTTTGTATTTTTAACTATTATTACTTTATGATAAAGTTAATGGTTAGAATTAATAGTTTGAGAACTTAGGACAATCTTTAATTATCCTAGTTATCAGCTGTTTTAAAAGGGGAGCGACGGAAATGTATGTTGAGTCTGGTTCTCTAGTGTTTGCTTGTAACTAGAGTATCAGAAATGCTAGTTCCTTGATACCTTCATATCCCGGTTGTGTCAGGAGACTCATGCTTTGTACACACCAAAAGGTAATTTTTTCATGGGAACTAATGTCTTGCCAGTAGTGACGGTGGGGTGGTGGTGGTCTTTATAAGCGCTGGGCAAGAAGATATGGTGAGGAGCTTTGGTTGAGCTCAGAACTGGAGGCTCTATGTAAGGATTTGGTGGCCAGACTGCAATGGGGAGACAGCCAAGTCCCCTTGTGAGGTCTGGGGACCTAGAGTAGGAGTCTGGCTGGTCTTCTTGGAGTGATTTACTAAAGATTATTTGAAACTTTTAAGTGAAAATTCAGTTCAGTCAGTTAACTTTATTGCGCTGTCTCACTTAACTTGCATCTTCCCTAATTATCTTGGTAGCAGATCCCTCTATCTTCGACCAAGTACATTGTAATAATTAGGAAATAATGAATTATAAAAGTGTGAAATATAGTGTTTAATTTCTTCATCTTTGTTTTGTTGTTCTGTCTAAAACTGACTTGTGTGTTACTGTTTTAGCGGAATTGGAGTAAATTCCTCAGTAGTATTTAGTGAGGCAAGATAGTGTATCACTGACTTAACTCATTACTCATACTTTCCCATACTGAGGGTCAAAAGGGTCTGTCCTTTTCACCTGTGATATATCAGTAAGTACATGAATCTTAGGCAACTGGTGTTGGAAGCATCTTGGGGAAGGGGAATACAGACCCCCAATGGAAACTAGATTCCAGACGCTGGGCGATGCGAGATAAGTATCCTCGTGTTGCATAGCCCAAGAATGTAAAGAGAGCAGCGGAAAATGCGTGTGGAAATAGCACAGCAATTGCAGCATACGTTCCGAATGCTGTTAAATATTAGCATCGAAGGTTTGTAACAAATCAGATTTGGCTTTCAAAAGTTATCAGATGGATACTTATTCCTAATTTTTTTCAATAAAACTGGCAAATTATAATACAGGCCTAAACTAAGTCAAACCTTCCTTTAAGAAACACCAGTGCTGAAGCGAACCTAGAGAGGAATTCTCTTATCTTCGACAAATAATATTGAGAGTAATAATAATAATAATAATAATAATAATAATAATAATAATAATAATAATAATAATAATAATAATAATAATAATAATATCTTTATTTCTACAAGTATACATGTACAAGGTATACAGGTCTAGCGGACATCAATGACATACTACTTTATAGAAAGCTTGTTATGCAAATTAGGTCAGTTTTGTCCCAGGATGCGACCCACACCAGTCCACTAACACCAGCATCGTAGTAGTGTAGAATCTCCACTACTACGGTGCTCTTGACACTAACTCCAAGGCTGAGGGACTGATCACCTTATCTTTTGTATATAGTTCTAATGTCTTCAAGTTATATCCTAGAATTTGTATTGATACAGCCACTGGATGACGAAACGTCTACAATAAACATACCCAGATACTTGTGTCTAATTTTTATCTTGTCAGAATTGCAAACTATTCACGTACAACATGTCCGAGTGTTTGCTCACGAGTCTTATTAAACCGTTGTTTATACAATGAATTTCTTCCAACATAACACAATAACAGTGTATCAGGCAAACAAGATGATATTCCTGATAAAATTTTGATGGTAAAGCAGGAAAAATAAAGGTGAACAAACAATGGGAAAACATCTCTTCTCATGATGAGATAAGAGATGATAACTCTACACTCGCAGCACTGCAGGAACGTAAGTCATGTTATAATAAACTCTACACTCGCAGCATTGCAGGAACGTAAGTCATGTTATAATAAACTCTACACTCGCAGCACTGCAGGAACGTAAGTCATGTTATAATAAACTCTACACTCGCAGCATTGCAGGAACGTAAGTCATGTTATAATAAACTCTACACTCGCAGCATTGCAGGAACCGTAAGTCTGTTTTAATAACTCTACAATCGCAGCAGTGCAGGAACGTAGTCATGTTATTAATTAACTCTACACTCGCAGCACTGCAGACGAACGTGTAAGTCTATGTTATAATAACTCTTACACTCGCCAGCACTGCAGGAACTGTAAAGTCATTTTATAATAAATCTCATTCACTCAGCACTGCGTCAGGAACGTAAGTCAATGTTTTAAATAAATCTCTACACTCACAGCACTGCAGGAAACGTGTAAGTCATTGTATAATAAACTCTACACTCGCAGCACTGCAAGGAACGTATGTTATCTTATAACTGAACTTACACTCGCCAAGCATTTGCAGGAACGTAAGTCATGTTATAACTTAAACTTACACTCGCAGCATTTGCTGAGAGTACGTAAGGTTTCAATTGTTATAATAAAAACTCTACATCTCGCCGATCTGCCAGATGACGTAAAGTCATGTATGTTATAAACAAACTCTACACTCGACAGCATTGCAGCGTGATGACGTAAGTCAAGTTGTAATAAAATCTCATACCACTATCGCAGCACATGACAGTGAACTGTAAGTCATGTTTTAAATAGAAACTTACCTCGCAGCATTGCAAGAACGTAAAGGTCTATTGTTATAATAAACTCGACATTCGCTGGCATTGCAGGAACGTAAGTCATAGTTATAATAAAACTCTACACGCGCTGATTGCAGGAACGTATGGTATGTTATAATACAACTTACACTCGCAACACGTGCAGGAAACGTTAAGTCATGTTATTTAAAACTCTACCACTACGCTAGCACTGCCTGGAACGCGTAATGTAATGTTATATTAATACTCTACACTCACAGCAACTGCCTGGACGTAAGCATGGTTTATTAAACTCTACACTCGCTGCACATCTGCAGGAACGTAAAGGTCCCATGTTTATAATAAAACTCTACACTCACAGCACGCCTGCAGAACGTAAGTCATCTTACTATTAAACTGAACCATTCGTAGCACCGCAGGAACGTCAATGTCATGTTTTATATTAAACTGACACACTTCGTAGCACACCGCAGGAACTTAAGTTCATGTTTGTGAGAAATTTTATCCAGGAGGGGGGGTACTCAGCCATCCTTCAGCCTCTTTCAGCCCCCTCGCCCCCTTCAGCCCTTTTCAGCCCTCGAGGGAGGCCACTCTATGGGCGCGTCGTCGTTGTTACTGCTGCTAGAATGAGTAATTGATCTCACAGTTGCTTTTGCTTAGGCGGTGAGTGTCAATTGACCTTCTTGTCTCCTCCAATGCAGTTCTCGGTGTTGCAAGTGTATTTTTATAAGAGACAGTACTCTATCTGTCCTTATTTAGCACGTGGACACATTAAGGAAAATCCTGCCTCCCACTTTATACATAGGTATAAGATAGTGTAACATTGTTGTTATGATTAAGTACAGCCAAGAAACATACATTCTGCTTTGCTTCATCGAGGAGGTGACAAGGATGCAAGGTACATAGATGTCAGCGTTTTTTTTTTCTGTGTGGCTGGGGGCAAGCAGACGGAATGGAGCACCTGTGGCGTTCTGGTCAGACTAACTTTGAACTCTACTACGGACACTGACGCCAGGATACCAGCAAAGGACACTGATTGCTAGTTCCGTTAGACTGTGAATTCGAAAGTGTCTCACACAACACAATAACCACTTAAGAGTAAGTGGATCAGCTTCTCTTGTGATACATTCCGTGTACAATAATAAGAACGACATCTTCTAGTTGAAACATAGATTTGTACCAGTATGTGCGTTTCCTAGACATGTGAAGACTTGTGGACATCCATTAAGGGACACTTCAGATTCTTTAAGTCACCTGATATCTGTCGAAAGGTTGTTGAGAACACCATTAGCTCACGTTCACAAAGAGCAAGGTTGTTACGAAATTCTGTAGATCGGGGGGGATTGCGCAATTCTTGTTAAGTCACAAGGGAGATAGTATCTTGTTAATCATCCTATAATTCGGCATAGTAGTACGGTGTGGACTTTTGCAGTCTCATAAACACAGTAAGTATTCAGTCAGCCGTTAATCGAATGAAATATGCTGAAATAAACTACCCCCTATTAGGGGTAATTCTATACTTACTAAATTGTTATCTTTCTTGACCAGCTTCCCCCACTGTTGTGATGGTTTCGGAGCAGCTTCTAGACCTGTCTGAAGGGGCGGCTGTGTCGACGATTTGCTGTCATTTTAATCAGCGAAGTGTTTCATTATAATATTATATATGAACACTAGCAGGTAAGGCCTCAAATAATCTCAACAGAGCTTCTTTGGTTCGTCGTTCGAACCGGTAAATAAGAATAGACCACACTGTAGAGTCCAAACTATGTTGTACTTACTCAGTTGTACAAGAATAAACCTATGAGCCAAGCGTCCTTCGAAAAAAGCTGTACTAAAACACTAGGCGTATTTTACAATATTAATATCAGATAAAATGAGTCCCTCCGAAGTCTCAATTCACAGAGAATGGCAGCCAAATAGAAACGGGCGCCTCTCCCAGCTGTTCACCAAACCCGAAAAACGGGAATGCGGGTGTGCTTCACCCTACAAGACAGGACGGGGGATGGTATCCTGCACCCTCCCAATCTCAACTGCTTCTATCTGGAGAATCGAGGGAATAAGACAACACAACCCAAGTGCATGATGTTTGTCTGAGTGCTATTTATACACAGTTGTTTATAATGTTTATAGACAGAAATTAAAGAGACAAGATTCGTTAGTTTTTAAGTTTGTTTCTTATAGATTACTGTTATATTCAAAAGGAAACTTATATATAAGAAGTGTAAGCTTTCAAATATAATATCTACATGTGAAATTTTATACTAATGTGGACAGTAATGTTCACGTGTGATTAATCAGTTAGACAGTTCGCATTTATAGTGTACAGTGAATGAAGTGTTTTAACGTTATTTACGATTAATTATCTTGTCAGGCTTGGCCACATCATAACTCTAACCGTTAAACATCAGACCTCACATGTACTCTGTACCACATGGTCATTAACCCTCCGAGCGATTAAGCTTAGTGTGGTTGGTCACACAGGTAGTAGCGCTGCACTCGATATTATTGCTGACTTAAGCCAATAACAAAAATTTCAGGTGTTTTTATAGCAGTACTAGTGTTTTTTTAATAACCACTCTAAGTTGTGGTGTATGAATTTCAGTATATACCATTATAAAATGGCTTGCATATTGAAAAATCAGTTTCAGTCTTTACCCTTGACTAAGATTACACAATTATGAAAATCTAATTTCAGTCTGTCCTGGATAACTCAATATAAGATACAAACATAGATTTGATAGGATCTTGAGGTCAGTTTAGAATTATTATGCACAACGTATAGAAAAATAGAATTAATTCAGACCTATACTACAATTATGAAAAATATAATTTCTTGAATCAGATCCATCTGAAGATGAATTAGAAAAATGTTTTGGATACTTTTAGTGATCAACAATTTAAGGTGTACAGACGTACAGGCCCTATCTGCGTAAATAACATCATGATCACAGAGGGACCTACTGTAACTAAATGTGTGCAAAGAACACTTGTTACACCTGTAACAACTAAACAAGTCGCTCCGCCATTTCCAAGCTTACCTACATTGTCATTATCCTATTTTTTTCCTAAGGTTCATAAATTTTGAAGAATTATTAGTGTGTTTTTCACTCCATAGTAAATTCACGAACTGACATTGTTGAGATTAGCCTAGCAGTTCAATTATCTTAATTGTCTCGTGACAAGGCGATGAACCCTATAGAAACTGATTAAGTCATTTCCGGTGCGTTAAAGGTAATTTATCAAATAGCATTCTTACGTCTGTCTTGCAGACAATTTCTTTGATGGGATGAACAAGGCCTAGAGTTAGACATGCAGCAGTCTTAATATCAAGTTGAGACCAACCCAAACATTTGTACATTTGTTCAGACCACTACCCCCTTATAATCCATCCGGCTATCTTTAGAACTTCACATTAGACATTAGTGGTCTATCTCTACGGTGCTAAATTATGGGACCTATGGACAATGTGATTGGTTTTTATAATCAGTGGTATTTTAATCAGGATAAAGTTGTTCACTGATCTCCACAAAACTATTGAAACGATTTTAAATATTTGTTTAATAAACGCTATTTCACTTGTGAGGGACACAATTAGCATATGGTTTACGAATACATTTGTTTCATGCATGCACAGCTACGAGGAGCTTCATCCCAAGATTGGAAAAATCCACCAATTCCCTGTGAGATAACTCAAACACCTCCTACTCAGTATAAAAAAGAGATTTACCTAACTCCCACTATTACCACATAATGGAAATCACCATTTATTAGGCATTTATCAAGCTAGTGAATACAACAGACATTACACAAACTGTCAAACATAAACGTTTACTCCAAATTGTAGTACTTTAGTGACTGGAACATGACATTGGGCCACAGTTATTGCTAGTCAATAACACATCAATGGAGGCACGTAACCAACGTGATGTTCTATCGCTGAACAAAGATTGCATCAAATATGTGTTTTAGTTATGTGAACACAAGGGTGTGTAAATGCTCACTGAGAATGTTTTAAGAATGCTCAAGAGGATATGCAATCATACAAGCTTTTGCCCAAAATACTTTTTGGTCTCGAACAGCAGCAGACTTCCACAGAATAGGAAGTCAAACTGCAACAGCATTAAATGGTCGAGAGATAAGTTTAAAGCATATTCTGCTCTCCCGATTAGCATCGAGTTGAGTTATCTAATAAATTACACAAAACTCAATGTGCTAACACCTATTTGATCAAGGCTCAACAAAGGTCCTTCATAAGAAGATCAGTGTTGCAGAAAATCTGGAATAAAACAAACCCTATGCCAAGATACAGTTAGATATAGTGGTATTTTCACAATTCTGTGTAAACAGACATCCACCCTGTCCTAGCCAGAATCACTGTGGTCTCTGGAAACAGGAGAAAAAAGGACCAGGTAGTAAGCCTGTCGTGGTAGTAGTTGATCTTGCCCTAAGTCTTGTCAGATCCAGGTGATTGAAAGAAAAACAGTATTACTGCACGCACTGGAAACGCAGCTAAGGTCAAATTTTAGCCTGTTCCTGGACCTATCCAGACGGACACAAGTAAGTCAATTGATTCTATTCATTGGAGTGATTATTATCCAGCTGTGATTTGGCAAATATAGTCAAGTTAAACATGATAGTTCACTTGCTGAAAACAGCCAGGATAGGCCACTATGATTATGTGGGTTTCCATTCCCTCTCAAAGTGGGAAGAAGTTGATATTGATTCTGTGGGAAATGATTGTACTCTAGTTACGAGCAATAACCAGACTGATAGTACCACAGCAAAAATTTATCCATTACTTGGAATGAAATGAAATGAATGACCAGTTGATAAAGTGTGGAGATTTAAGATGGCGGATATGGTATTGATGTACATTAAACAAGCCCAACATAGAGTCTCAGACTTATAACCAATATTTGGACAAATGTCAGGATTAAAGATGGACAGTATTGGGTTCAGGTTACCATGGAAATTAAAATCTCACACTTATACATAGCAATTATCGCGATGGCTTTCGGACAGATGAACGCACAAAAATACATAGAGCTCAGGAAGAATCCAGAGTTACTGACTGTCTATGATAATAGATACAAGAAGAGTTGGACAATAAATTTCATTGAAGGAATATAGTTCGAAGATAATGTTGATAAGACAACCACGCTCATATATCTCCCGCCACCATGGAAGTCAGAAAAAGATTTCTGAAAAACCACTCCACTACGTGTCTGTATATAATTGCAGCGCACGTGCCAAAAATACAAGATGTAGGACAAGTCTTAATGACTGTCTGATGACCGGACCCTCCACAATTGAACATGAAAGTTGGAGGAGACGTTGCTTCATTGTAATTTCGCACAAAACCCATATGCACTATACGGCTATGATATTTTCAAAGGCTTTCTTAAGAGTAGGACATACAAGAAACTAGATGAGATTATACTCGATTCTTGCTGGCCTGTACAAATTCCACATGATCCTCAAAAGTCCTGTGAAAACTTATCGTTTTAAATCAGTATTATTTGGATGCACAATCGCTCTCCATTCTTACTTAGAAGCTACCTACTAAATACACATTTGAAGATATCTGATAAGTCCCTTCAAACAGAAGTCTTAAAGAAGGAAAAGTTCTATTGGGACAATCTCAAGGTATACTGTGAATAATATGAGGAGAGATTTGAAATCTTATACAGAGAGCATACAAGGAGATGAAGAAGATAATACTGCCTCTAAGGATGTGGAAATACAAATATTCAAAAAGCATCAATAAGGGCAACTTCCCTAATCAAAGAAGAATATTCCCTCGAAGCTGAAATCCTTTGCAACCAAAATTGGCTGGGATTAATTGAACTCACAGGAAGTACTCTGTAGTATCAAAAGGATTTCAAACAATAATCATGCAGTACACTCACTAAACGTTCAGTTTACTGTCAGAAGGTATTACACAATGTTTGGATGACCTCTAGGGACTCGTCTCTCTCTCACCTACCCATAAAGGGAGTCAAACATGCTTTTATGCTCAAGATGCATGGCAAACTCAAAATTGGATGGGTTAAGAGAACTTGCTCTAGAAATGAGTAAGCTATGTGAATGAAATATCCAAGGAGTGTAAACACATTCATCAAATTAAAATTTCCCAGACCAAATTAGGTCAAAGACTGGGAAAACAAGTACACATTACATGTGTTCTGTGATTGATGCGTCAACAATCATGTGAGGTTATGGCGCTGTTAGTCTTACATTAATAGTAATGACTGAAGGACAGAACACTATTTACTTCAAAGGCCAGGGGTTATCACCCGTTGAATGACGTACAGAGACAGTACACAATTTGGAAAAGTGACAGCACTCTATGTAGGTACCAAAATTAGCTGCTCTATCTCAACAAAGTTACTTGAATCATTCATTATTGAGGGGAAAAACCGTGATTCTCGGAGTGATAATGAAAGCCAAGTTCTCCAAGTGGTGTTTAAGAAATAATTAAAGAGTAAGTTGGTCTATGTAACTGAAGGTTATTTTCGAGACATCAGCTAATAGCAGAAATAAAAGATGATGCAGAGAGATTATCTCTTTATCCACGTCTCCTTACCCAAGAGAATCCAGCTGACATAGTTGGTACGTGGCTGTCCCCATCTCAAGAAATTTGTGGATAATAAATTATGGTGCTCCACGGACGAACTGGCCTCTCTAATGAAAAAATAAACTGTGCCTAAGCCAAAAAAAGCTCACATCATTTTGCCAGAAGAAACAGTCTGTCATTGGAACACAGACAGAAAAGAAATAAGCTTGTGTAATTTACTGGCCAGACACAAAACAGAAATAGTCATTGATGCTATTCTAAAGTTCTCATCTTTGAGGGTAAACTCTTTAAGAAGTTACAGCTCTCTTGTTCTTTAAATTCATTGTTAACACGGAATTAAACTTCTGATTATGAAATGTCTTGAAACCCATTAAAAAGTACTGGAGTGAAGAATCTAATTACAGAAAGATGTTTCTCTACAGATATAAATTTCTAAAAACTAACGAAGATAAATTCCCAAAGAAACCTTTTGATTAAGTCTTTAGGGACTTGATCTACAGACTCAGAAAAGATTATAGATGTCGATGGAAGAATTCATAATTCTTCACTATAACACTAAAAAAAGAAGCCATACATCCAATATGATCCCAAAGCCTATCATTGGCTAAGCAAAACTGATTGGGGCACAAAAACGTCCCACAGTAAGTGTTACAGGGTCATTGGGGAAGCCTGACACAACTTTGATCATATACCGACAATCCTACCGGATACCTCATTAAGGTCGACAAAAGTAGTGAAATCATAAAACTAATTATAAAGGGGGTCTGTTATATCTATTGTCGTCAACTACGATATGCGAGTATGTCTGTATCCAGGTCCAGAACCTCCAATATCCCTCGTGAAAGAGTTTGGTGATATCGCTCCATTTGAGGTGACAGGTGTAGATTATACTGGACAATAATTTTAACCAAAAACAGTTGACAAAGTTCCCATCACAGCGTGTACATTCTGTTTGTTCACTTGTGCTACAAAACATTCTTAGAGCAGTACATCTAGAAGTTAGCCCACTGACATGTCTGCTGAAATTTTATCAAATTATCAGAAGGGTTTTGCCGCCACAGAAGGGCAATGTCCTCAGACTGATGATTTCTGATAATGCAGACGCAACTTTTGTTGCCTGAGTGTAGATGTTTATATAAGCAAGATCTACGTTGATCTCAACCCAGAAGCAAGTTTACAAACAGATGCGAAATCAACGATAGACTGTTGTTGGAAGCATACATTCCTTCACTTAAATCTCCATGGCACGGCGGGATTTTTTATTGGAAAGAAGAATCGGCATTGTCTATAAAACCGCTTTGTTTAAGGTAGACTACTTCTTAGTCTCAGAGAATAGACTTAGAAGAAATTCCGCTAAGTTGTGACTGCTGTAAATAGAAAACAGAGTCAACAAAGACCTTTTTACAGCTTACCTGTACCGATGATCTGGACGAACTTTAGAAGTGTTAAGTCCATCTCATTTACTCCATGGCCAGAGAAAGGCTCTGTAACCTGTTCCTCCCAATGAATGATAAAAGAAATCATAGAGGATCCTACTTATTTTCGAACCTGAGCAACTCATGTACGTAAATTCCAAAACACTTAATAAAGTGATTGAACGTGGCACGAAAGTAAAATTTGGCGAGAAGACTATCTCACCTTCATTGACTCTGAGCAACACATTATGGAGCTGGTATTTCCGGAATAATCATAATTTCCATAGACCTGGTGACATAGTGATTATCGACTATGATGGTCCGAGGTACCCATGGCCACTTGGGAAAAATTAGTGACCCATATAATTCTGATGCAAATGGAATCATCAGGACAGTTTGAGGTTTTGAGCAAAGGTGTTACCCCCCCGTGTAATAAGCGGACAAGATAAAAAAAACTAGTGTCCGTTAGAATTAACCAGTGTTGAATAAAATATTTATTAAGTGATTCTCCAGAAACCACCAGACTAAAGCTCGTTCAGAAAAGACAAGCAGCAGTTGGGATGGGACGAATGTATGGTGGATGAAATATCAAATTTAATGTTCTAAGCTGCCATGAATAGTTCACCTGCAGGCCGAACCTCCGATGATCCACCCAGTGTGGAGAAATTTTCTCCAAGAGAGTAGGGGGAATCAGCCCCCTCAGCCCCTTCAGCCCCCCTTCAGCCCCCTTCAGCCCTTTCAGCCCTGAGTGGGCCACTCAGAAAGGGGCGAGCTTCTTGTTTACTGCTAGAGTGAGCGTAGTAATTGATCACAGATGCTGATGCGTGGTCATAATGACCTAATGCCTTCCTTGCTGACGCTGTGGTTGCAACGTGTATTTTTATAAGAGACAGTACATCTCTTACTTAGCAGGACAATAAGGAAAGTCTGCTCCCACTCTGTATTACCATCCAGCCTATAATGATAGTGTTACATTGTAGGTTATGCAATTAAGAACAGCACCAAGAAACCAAACATTCTGCTTTGCTTCCCATCGAGGAAATTGGTGACAAGGCGACTGCAAGTGTACTAGAGTCAGCGTTTTTTCTGTGCTGGGGGCAAGAGACCTGGCATGGGAGACATGTGGCTGTTACTGGACAGACTAACTTTGACTCATACTACGAGACACTGACGCCCAGGATAACCAGGCAAAGGACATGATCTCGGCGGCCCGGTTAGTATGTGTGAATAAAGTGTCTCACACCACCACAAACTTAATAACATATAAGAGTAAGTCGTGATCAGATTTCTCTATGTGTTTACATTGTGATACAATCAAAGGACGAATCTTGTATTTGAATACATAGTGTACCGTAAAGGTATGTCGTTTCACTAGGACAATGGAAGGACGTGGATCAATCCAAGGAGACAACTATTCAGTCTTCTCATAAATCAGTCACCGACTAATCTGTCGAAGGTTGTTTAGAGAACACCTAGCTCACCCTTACAAAGAGCAAGGTTGTTTCACGCATATTTCTTTGTAGATCGGAGGGATTGCCGCAATTCTTGAGTCACAAGGAAGTTTTGTAATCAACCCTATAATCGGCAGTAAGGTGTGGATTTTGAGTCCAAACAAGTAAGGTATTAGTCACATCATCGAATGAATTATGGCTGACATAACACCCCTAGGGGTAAATTTCTATCTTACAAATTTAGTATCTTGACAGCCCACACTGTTGTGTATGGTTTTCGCGACAAGTTATAGACCTCTGGTCTGCAGGGGGCGGCATGTGGTTAATGACTCGCGATTTGACTGTCATTTTATCAGCTTACAGTGTTCATTATATTTTATTTATACATGAACACAGCACCACAGTAAGGCCAAATAATCTCAACATGTTATAATAAAATCTCTACAATCGCAACACTGCGTTCAAAGGAAAAACGGTAAGTCATCATTATATTTAAACTGAACATTCGCTCTTAGCACTGCCCCAGGAACGTTAAGTCATGTTATAATAAACTCTACACTCGCAGCACTTTGCTTAGGAAGTAAGTCATGTTTAATAAGAACTCTACAACTACGCATGCACTGCAGGGAACGTATAGTTCATGTCTATAATAAAACTTACACTCGCAGCACTGCCAGGAAAGTAAGGTCATGTGTATATAAACTCTACAACTCACAGCACATTGCAGGAACGTATAGTCATGTTATAATAAAACTCTACTACTCGCAAGCTCTGCCATGGAGCGTAAAGTCATGTTATAATAAAACTCTTACACTCGCTCAGCATTGCAGGAAGTTAAGTCATGTTATAATAAACATACACTCGCCAGAATTGCAGGCAACAGATAAATAGTCTATGTTATAATAAACTCTACACTCGCAGCCACCTGCAGGAACGTTAAGTCATGTTATGATAAAACTCTACACTCGCAAGCTTGCAGTGAACGATAAGTCTTGTTATAAACAAACTCTCTAACACCTCGCAGCAATGGCCAGGAATGAGTAAGCATGTTATAATATAAACTCTGACACTCGCAGCATTGCACAGTGTCGGAGAACGTAAGTCTCATGTTATAATAAACTCTTACACTTCGCCAGCAGATTGCAAAGGAACGATCAGTCATGTTTTTTATAAGAACAAAGACTCTTACACTCGCAGCACTGCTCAGGAATAAACGTAAGGTCATGTTTAATAACAAACTTAACACTCGCAGCGAATTGCAGGAACGTAAGTCATGTATTAATAAACGCTCTATAACTCGCCAGCATTGTCATGGAAGATAAGTCTATAGTGATAATAAACTCTACCTCGCAGCATTGCAGGAACGTAAGTCAATGTTATATAAACTCTACACTCGCAGCACTGCAGGAATAACGTAACTAAGTCATGTTTTAATAAACTCTTCACTCGCAGCATTGCTCAGGAACGTAAGTCATGTTATATTTAAAACTGAACATTCTGTATGAAGGCACTGCAGGAACGTAAGTCCATGTTATAAATATTACTCTACACTCGCAGCACTGGAAGGAACGTAAGTCATGTTATATAAACTCTACACTCGCAGCATTGCAGGCAACGTAAGATCAGTTATAATAAACACTCTACACTGGCAGCATTGCCAGGATACGTAGGTCTGTTATATTTAACATACTGAACATTCGTTTAGCACTGCTAGGACGTAAGTCATGTTATTAATATAACTCTTACACTCCGCAGCCACTGCAGGAAAACGTCTAAGTCATGTTATAATAAACTCTACACTCGCAGCATTGCAAGGAACGTAAGTCTGTTATAATAAAACCTACACTGCAGCATTGCAGGACGTAAGTAATGTTATAATAAATCTCCCACACTCGCAGCATTTGCAGGAACGTAAGATATGTTATAATAACATACTCTACACTCGCAGCATGCAGGAACAGTTAGTCTTGTATATATTAATTGAACATTACGTTGCTACAGCCAGTGAAAGTAACGTCATAGTTATAATAAACTCTACACCTCTCTGCGCACGCGCACTGCACCGGAACGTCAAGTCATGTTATAATAAACTCTACATCGCCAGACATGGCCAGGAACGTAAGTCAGTTTTTAATATGATACTTACACTCGCAGCATTGCCTAAGGAACGTAAGTTCATTGTTATAATAAACTCTACACTCGCTGATTGCAGTGAAACGTTAAGGTCATTGTTATATTAAACTGAACATTCGTATAAGCTACTGAGAGACAACGATATGTCATGTTATAATAAACTCTACACTCGCATGCCAATGCAGGAACCGGTAAGTCATGTTATAATAAAACTCTACAATACGCAGCATTGCTGGAACGTAATCATGTTATAATAAAAGACTCTACAGCTAGTCCGCCATTGCAGGAAACGTAAGTCATGTTATAATACAAACTCTACACTCGCAGCATTGCATAGTGAACGTAAGTCATGATTTTATTAAACTGAAACATTCGTTTTAGACTGCCCAGTGACGTTAGTCATGTTATATTTAACTCCTACACTCGATCAGCACTGCCTGAACGTAAGTAATGTTATAATAAACCACACTCGAGCATTGCTTAGGAACGTAAGTCATGTTATAATTAACTCTTACGCGACTCTCGCAGCATTGCAGTGAACGTAAGTCATGTTTTAATAAACTCTACACTCGCCAGCACTGCAGAAACGTAAGTCATGTTATTAATAAACTTACAATCCGCAGCACTGACTTAGGAACGTAAGTCATGTTATATATTAAAGACATCTGAACATTCGTCAGCACTGCTAGGAACGTGAGTCTTGTTATAATAAAATCTACACTCGCAGCACGCAGGAGAACGTAAGTTAATGTATTAATAAACTCCTTACACTGCAGCTTGCACAGGAACGTAAGTCATGTTATAATAAACTCTACACTCGCTAGCATTGAAGGAACACGTAAGTCATTTTATATTAAAACCTCTACCACTCGCACAGCATTGCTACAGGAAACTGTAAGTCATGTTTATAATAACTCTACACTTCGCAGCATTGACAGGAAGTAAGTCGCTGGTCATATTAAAAACACTGAAAATTCGTAGCACTTGCTAGGAACGTAAGTAAATGTTATTAATAAACTCTACACTCGTCAAGCACTGCAGGAATCGCTAAGTCATATGAGTTATATAAACTCTACACTCACAGCAACTGCAGTGAACGTAAGTCATGTAAATAAACTCCTTACAATCGCAGTCATTTGCAGACGAACGTAAGCTCATGTTATATAAACTCTACATTCGCAGCATTGCAATGGAACGTAAGTCATGTTGATAAATATACTCTTACACTCGCAGCATGCAGGAACGTAAAGTCATGTTTATAATAAACTCTACAATACGCAGCATATGACCAGAGAACGTTAAGTCATGTTATAATAAACTCTACACTCGCCAGACATTGCAAGGAACGTAAGTCAGGTCTATAATGGAAACTCTACAATCGCAGCATTGCAGAGAACCGTAAGTCATTGTTATAATTAAACTACTACACTCGCGACACTGCTTAGGAACGTAAGTCATGTTATATTAAGACTCCTAGGTAAATCTTGTTGCTAACAGTTTATTTTGATGGTAATGATATCTGAAAGTTATTGTTTTGTTTAAAAAATCATCTTGAGTTATTATAGGGACTAAAGCATACCTTTGAACAAAATCTGTGTATTGTGAAAAAGTTTAAGGACGTTGGAAACATGTATTAGTGACTTTTAGTTCTAGTGCTAAGAACCATGCGCGAATAGATGGTATTTTATCGAAGGGAAAGGGAGTAACCCTTCTGGGACATGAATAGTCAGAAACCTCGGTATTGGAGCAATAACTGCTCTCTTCAT
This sequence comes from Cherax quadricarinatus, assembly GCF_026875155.1. NCBI lineage: Eukaryota > Metazoa > Arthropoda > Malacostraca > Decapoda > Parastacidae > Cherax > Cherax quadricarinatus. The sequence continues at coordinate 1,788,444 of NC_069425.1, forward strand.
CCCAACCCGGACATACCCACTGAGCTCGTGATCGACCTACTTCCCCAGTTGAATGCAAAACCTTCCAGTGGAAAGAAACCTGCCACTTCTATACCAACCCCGGACACTACCAAACTAGAGATCTGATGTCGACCTACTTCACCAGGTGATTGTCAAACCTTCCAGTGGGAAAAAACCGCCTCTTCATCCCAACCCGGACACTACCACTGAGCTCGTGATCGACCTACTTCACCAGGTTGAATGTCAAACCTTCAGTGGGAAAACCTGCCTCTTCATCCCAACCCGGACACTACCACTGAGCTCGTGATCGACCTACTTCACCAGGTTGAATGTCAAACCTTCAGTGAGAAAACCTGCCTCTTCATCCCAACCCGGACACTACCACTGAGCTCATGATCGACCTACTTCACCAGGTTCACCATTAAAGCGTTGTATGCTTCCTACTTCACTCCATACTATTTATAAGCCAGGGGTTGTTCAGTCTCTTTGTTGAGATCTGCCTTGTTTACATTGGGCAATGTTTATTATATAGGTCGTGGGTTTTGTGTAGGAATGTTATGACACATTCATCAATATCGTGGCTCATCAGGGTTAACGATGATCCTCACTCAGAGTAAACACTGTGTTCCTCACTCTGGGTAAACACTGTGTTCCTCACCCTGGGTAAACACTGTGTTCCTCACTCAGGGCAAACACTGTGTTCCTCACCCAGGGTAAACACTGTGTTCCTCACTCTGGGTAAACACTGTGTTCCTCACTCAGGGCAAACACTGTGTTCCTCACCCAGGGTAAACACTGTGTTCCTCACCCAGGGTAAACACTGTGTTCCTCACCCAGGGTAAACACTGTGTTCCTCACTCTGGGTAAACACTGTGTTCCTCACTCTGGGTAAACACTGTGTTCCTCACTCAGGGCAAACACTGTGTTCCTCACTCTGGGCAAACACTGTGTTCCTCACTCAGGGCAAACACTGTGTTCCTCACTCTGGGCAAACACTGTGTTCCTCACCCAGGGTAAACACTGTGTTCCTCACTCTGGGTAAACACTGTGTTCCTCACTCAGGGTAAACACTGTGTTCCTCACCCAGGGTAAACACTGTGTTCCTCACCCAGGGTAAACACTGTGTTCCTCACTCTGGGTAAACACTGTGTTCCTCACTCTGTGGTAAACACTGTGTTCCTCACTCAGGGCAAACACTGTGTTTCCTCACCCAGGGTAAACACTGTGTTCCTCACCCAGGGTAAACACTGTGTTCCTCACCAGGGTAAACACTGTGTTCCCTCACTCTGGGTAAAACACTGTGTTCCTCACTCTGGGTAAACACTGTGTTCCTCACTCTGGGTAAACACTGTGTTCCTCACTCTGGGTAAACACTGTGTTCCTCACTCAGGGTAAACACTGTGTTCCTCACCCAGGGTAAACACTGTGTTCCTCACCCAGGGTAAACACTGTGTTCCTCACTCTGGGTAAACACTGTGTTCCTCACTCTGGGTAAACACTGTGTTCCTCACTCTGGGTAAACACTGTGTTCCTCATCCAGGGTAAACACTGTGTTCCTCACTCTGGGTAAACACTGTGTTCCTCACTCTGGGTAAACACTGTGTTCCTCACCCAGGTTAAACACTGTGTTCCTCACCCAGGGTAAACACTGTGTTCCTCACCCAGGGTAAACACTGTGTTCCTCACTCAGGGTAATCATTCTATTCCTCGATCGCGTGCACTGTGCTACTGGGAACCGGCGTGCATTGTGCTACTGGGGACGGGCGTGCACTGTGTTACCGGGAACCGTCGTGACACTGTGCTTCTGGGAACCGGCGTGCACTGTGCTACTGGGAACCGGCGTTCACTATACTACTGGGGACCGGCGTGCACTGTGCTTCTGGGAACCGGCGTGCACTGTGCTACTGGGAGCCGGCGTGCACTGTGCTACTGGGAGCCGGCGTTCACTATACTACTGGGGACCGGCGTGCACTGTGCTTCTGGGAACCGGCGTGCACTGTGCTTCTGGGAACCGGCGTGCACTGTGCTACTGGGAGCCGGCGTGCACTGTGCTACTGGGAACCGGCGTTCACTATACTACTGGGGACCGGCGTGCACTGTGCTTCTGGGAACCGGCGTGCACTGTGCTACTGGGAGCCGGCGTGCACTGTGCTACTGGGAGCCGGCGTTCACTATACTACTGGGGACCGGCGTGCACTGTGCTTCTGGGAACCGGCGTGCACTGTGCTTCTGGGAACCGGCGTGCACTGTGCTACTGGGAGCCGGCGTGCACTGTGCTTCTGGGAACCGGCGTGCACTGTGCTTCTGGGAACCGGCGTTCACTATACTACTGGGGACCGGCGTGCACTGTGCTTCTGGGAACCGGCGTGCACTGTGCTACTGGGAGCCGGCGTTCACTATACTACTGGGGACCGGCGTGCACTGTGCTACTGGGGACCGGCGTGCACTGTGCTTCTGGGAACCGGCGTGCACTGTGCTACTGGGAACCGGCGTGCACTGTGCTACTGGGAACCGGCGTGCACTGTACTGCTGGGAACCGGCGTGCACTGTGGTACTGGGGACGGGCGTGCACTGTGCTACTGGGAACCGGCGTGCACTGTGCTACTGGGAACCGGCGTGCACTGTGCTACTGAGAACCGTCGTACACTGTGCTACTGGGAACCGGCGTGCACTGTGCTACTGGGAACCGGCGTGCACTGTGCTACTGAGAACCGTCGTACACTGTGCTACTGGGAACCGGCGTGCACTGTGCTACTGGGAACCGGCGTGCACTGTGCTACTGAGAACCGTCGTACACTGTGCTACTGGGAACCGGCGTGCACTGTGCTACTGAGAACCGTCGTACACTGTGCTACTGGGAACCGGCGTGCACTGTGCTACTGGGAACCGGCGTGCACTGTGCTACTGGGAGCCGGCGTTCACTATACTACTGGGGACCGGCGTGCACTGTGCTTCTGGGGACCGGCGTGCACTGTGCTACTGGGAACCGGCGTGCACTGTGCTACTGGGAACCGGCGTGCACTGTACTGCTGGGAACCGGCGTGCACTGTGCTACTGGGGACGGGCGTGCACTGTGCTACTGGGGACGGGCGTGCACTGTGCTACTGGGAACCGGCGTGCACTGTACTGCTGGGAACCGGCGTGCACTGTGCTACTGGGAACCGGCGTGCACTGTGACTACTGGGGACGGGCGTGCACTGTGCTACTGGGGCGGGCGTATGCACTGTAGCTACTGGGAACCGGCGTGCACTGTGCTACTGGGAACCGCGGCGTGCACTGTGCTACTGGGAACCGGCGTGCACTGTACTGCTGGGAACCGGCGTGCACTGTGCTACTGGGAACCGGCGTGCACTGTGCTACTGGGGACGGGCGTGCACTGTGCTACTGGGGACGGGCGTGCACTGTGCTACTGGGGACGGGCGTGCACTGAGCTACTGGGAACCGGCGTGCACTGTGCTACTAGGAACCGGCGTGCACTGAGCTACTGGGAACCGGCGTGCACTGTGCTACTGGGAACCGGCGTGCACTGTGCTACTGGGGACGGGCGTGCACTGTGCTACTGGGGACGGGCGTGCACTGTGCTACTGGGAACCGGCGTGCACTGAGCTACTGGGAACCGGCGTGCACTGTGCTACTGGGAACCGGCGTGCACTGTGCTACTAGGAACCGGCGTGCACTGTGCTACTGGGGACGGGCGTGCACTGTGCTACTGGGGACGGGCGTGCACTGTGCTACTGGGGACGGGCGTGCACTGTGCTACTGGGAACCGGCGTGCACTGAGCTACTGGGAACCGGCGTGCACTGTGCTACTGGGAACCGGCGTGCACTGTGCTACTAGGAACCGGCGTGCACTGTGCTACTGGGGACGGGCGTGCACTGTGCTACTGGGGACGGGCGTGCACTGTGCTACTGGGAACCGGCGTGCACTGTGCTACTGGGAACCGGCGTGCACTGTGCTACTGGGGACGGGCGTGCACTGTGCTACTGGGGACGGGCGTGCACTGTGCTACTGGGAACCGGCGTGCACTGAGCTACTGGGAACCGGCGTGCACTGTGCTACTGGGAACCGGCGTGCACTGTGCTACTGGGAACCGGCGTGCACTGAGCTACTGGGAACCGGCGTGCACTGTGCTACTGGGAACCGGCGTGCACTGTGCTACTAGGAACCGGCGTGCACTGAGCTACTGTTTAAGAATTAAGTATTCTATGCTACTTTACTGTTATTACAAATTAGTATTATCGTCCCTAGTTTTTAATACTGAGAATTAAATAGTTTGTCAGTAGTTCGTCAGGGTTGAGAGTATTTACCTGGGAGTGAACTTGGGAATTATTCTCTCCCAGTGACTCAGATTTACACTGTATTGACGTATGATGGGACTCTCCAGAGACTCTTAAACGTGACTTACGTCGACGTTTTATAGGAAAAATTTCATGTGGATTACTTTTCAGAAGTTTGAAGAGCACTGAGTCATTATTCATTAGCGTCCCCTAGGTGGGTTACTAGCGCACTCATCTCACACGCTGAGGTACGGAGTTCGACTCCTCGGTACGGCTGGTTAACACTGAGACGTGTTTCCCTGAGACACCTGCTGTCCATGTTCACCTATCAGTATACAATGGGTACATGGATGTTAGTGGGCTGGTGTGGGTCGCCAAACCGGGACAAAACTCTCCTAATTTACGGGGAAAAGCTCAGCATAACAAGCGGCTTTCTATATAGTAGTATGTCAGTGATGTCAGCTATGGTCTGTATACCTTGTACATGTACTGGTAGAAACAAAAGATTATTATTATTATTATTATATTATTATTTTTACTACTATCATTATCATAATAATAATAATAATAAATAATTAAAAATAATAATAATAATAATAATAATAATAATAACAATAACAATAATAAAAATAATTAATAATAATAATTAATAATAATAAATAATAATAATAAAAAAATATTTTTATTATTTTTTCAGTCTGCTGGGTTAATTCATACAAGGAAAGATAATTAATACGAGAGAATTGCAATTTTATTAAAATTAGCTGCTAAAAGTACATTATTTCTGCTAGTTGACTACCAGGTACCTAGGTGATGACCCTAGGTGACAACCAGGTAAATATTACTTTCCTAGGTGACTCTCCATGGTAATCCTTTTACTGACACTATTGGTGACAGACCAAGGTAACTGTTTGTCCAGTCCCTTAGGGGATCAATCACAGGTACCTGTTTTTACTGACCCTTGGTGACACCCAGGTACCTGTTACTGACCCTAAGGTGACACCTCAGGTACTGTTATGACCCTAGGTGGAAACCATGTACCTGTTACTGACCCTAGGTGACACCCAGTGTGTACCGCTGTTACTGACCTATGGTGAAACCCAGCGCTACTTGTTTAGGAACCCTAGGTGCCACCCAGGTACCTGCTACTGACCGCCTAGGTGACTCCCTAGGTACTTGTGACTGACCCGGTATGGTGACAGCCCAGGTACGTTGTTTACTGATCCATAGGGTGACACCCAGGTACCTGCTTATCGTACCTAGGGTGACCACCCTCATGGTTTTATCCTATTAATGATCCCTAGGTGACACCCAGGTACATGTTACTGGACCCTAGGGGGACACCAGGTACCTGTTACTGGACCCGTAGTCTGGACCACCCAGGTACCTGGTACTGACCTCTAGTTGACACCAGGGTACCTGTTACTGACCATAGGTGACACATCGCAGGTACCTGTTTACTGACCTAGGTTGTACACCCTTGTTACCTGCTACATGAGCCCTGTGGTGTATCACCAGGTCATGGTACTGACCTCTAGTGTGACACCCACGGGTCACTGTTTTCTGACCTAGTGACACGAAGGCATCCTGTTATGACACTACGGTGACACCCAGTACCTGTTACTGACCCTAGGTGACAACCAGGTACTTGCTAATGTCCCTAGGTGGAACCCAGGTATCTGTTACTACCCTAGGTGGACACCCAGGTACTGTTACTGACCTAGGGGACACCCAGGTAAAGCGATTAACGACCCTAGGTGAAAACCAGGTACCTGCCTACTGAACCTAGGTGTCAACAAGGTACTGTTATTGAACCTTAGGGTGACACCCATGGTACCTGGTTACATGACCCTAGGTGGACAACAAGGCAAACTGTTTATGACCCTAGGTGACACCAGGTACTGTTAATGACCATAGGGTGACCACCCAGGTACCTGTTACTGACCCTAGGGGACACCCAGTGGAACCTGTTACTGACCCTAGGCTGACACCCAGGACTGTTACTGACCCTAGGGGACACTCACAGGTACCTATGCACTGGACCCCTAGGTGACACCCCAGGTACCTGTTACGGACCTAGGTGACACCCAGGTACCTGCTATTGACCCTATGTGACACCCATGTACTGTTACTGAACCTAGGTGACTCCCAGGTATAACTGTTACTGACCCTAGGTGACACCCAGGTACATGCTACTGACCCTTATGGTGACACCCAGGTAACTGTTTACTGACCCTAGGTGACACCCAGTTACTGTTTACTGACCCTAGGATGGACACCCCAGGACATGTTTACTGACCCTAGGTGAACACCCAGGTTACCTGTTACTGACCCTATTGACACCCAGGTACCTGTTACTGGAAGCCTAGGTTGCGGACACGGTACTGTTACTGACCCTAAGGTGCACAGCCAAATGTACATGTTACTGTCCCTAGGTGACCACCCAGGGACACTGTTTACTGACCCTAGATGACACCACGGTAAATGCTGACTGACCCTAGGTGGTCACCCAGGTACTGTTACTGACCTAGGTGACACCCAGGTACCTGTTACAGACCCTAGGTGACACGCAGGCACCTGTTACTGGTCACTAGGCGGACACACTGGTACCTGTTACTGACCTTAGGTGACACCCAGGTACCTGTGCTCTGACCTAGGTGACGCAATCCAGGTGCCTGTTACTGACTGTAGGTGAGCACCCAGTGTACCTGTTACCGACCCTAGGGGACACCAAGGCTACTGCTACTGAACCTAGGTGACAACACAAGGTACGTTACTGACCTAGGTTGACCACCAGGCTACCTGTTACTGACCCTAGGTGTACTCCCCAGGTCTGACCTGTTACTGAGCTTTGGATGAAACCAAGGTACTGGTTACTGACCCTAGTCTGTGAATCCCAGGTACCTGTTACAGTACCTTAGGTGACACCCAGTGTATCTGTTTAACTGACCCTAGTGACACAGCCAGGTACCTGTTTACTGACCCTAGGTGACACCCAGGTACCTGTTACTGTACCCTAGATGACACTGCCAGGACTCTGCTACTGACCTCTATGGTGTGATCACCCACGTAAACTGGTACTGACCCATAGGTGAACACCCAGTTGGTACCTGCTACTGACACTAGGGTGACATCCCAAGGTTCCTCTACCTGACCCCTATGTGACACCAGGTATCTGTTACTGACCCTAGGTGGGGAAACGCTTAGGCACCTGTTTGAATTGAGTCACTAGGTTGACCTCCCAGGTTACTGTTTAACGCTGACCATATGGTGACACCTCAGAGACCTGCTACTGAACCCTATGTGACCACCCAGGTACCTGTTTACTGACACTTGGTTGACACCCTGGTACCTGTGTACTGACCCTAGGTGACTCAAGAACAGGTGCTGTTACTGACTCATAGGTGTCTAGCAGACCAGGTTGACCTGCCTACTGTACCCCTAGGTGACACTTCAGGTTCCTGTTACTCGACCATAGGTGACACTCTAAGTTTTGTATCCTGTTTACTGACCTAATTGGTTGACATCAGGTACCTGTTTTTACTGCCCTATTTGGTGACACAGTTCATGGTATCATGTTCTACTGACTCTAGCTGACACAAGTGTATACCTGCTACTGACCCCTAGGGTTGACACCTAGGTTATCCTGATATGAATCCTAGGTGACACATTTCCAGGTACCATGATTAATGACCCTTAGGTGGCACACCCAGGTATCTATTGCTTTCTGACACTAGGGTGAATCCCAGGGTCGGACCTGTTTACGGACGCCCTAGGGCTGACTAACGCAGGCACCTTGTCTACTGACCACTAGGTTGATCATCCAGGTCTACCTGTTACTGTGACCCTTTTTTATCGTGATGATCAATCCAGGTACCTGCCCTACTATTCTCCTCTATGGTATACACACTATGGTACCTTGCTACTGCTCGGGGGTGGAGGGGTGCGACCCAGGTACCTGTTACTTACTCCTAGGTGTACACCTCCAGGTGACCTGGTAATGCCCTAGGTAACACCCAGGTACCTTGTCTATTGACCCTTAGGTGGCACACTGGTAACTGGTTACGGACCTAGTGTGACACTCCAGGTACCTGTTACTGACCGCTTAGGTGACATCCCAGGTACTGCTATGACCCTGTGGTCGACACCACGTTACCGGCTACTGACCCTAGGTGACACTCATGGTACTGCAACTGACCTATGGTGACACCAGGTACCTGCTACTGTCCCTAGGTGACACCCAGGTACCTGCTGCTACTGACCCTAGGTGATCACCCAGGGTACCTCGCTACCTGACCTAGTGTGACACCAGGTCTCGACTGACCTTTTGGTGGACACCTCAGGTACATACTAATTGACCTTTAGGTGAATCCCAGGTACTGTACTGTATGGATGGAGCACCTAGTTACCTGCTACTTGATCTATGTTGTACAGCTAGGTACCTGCTTACTGACCTAGGAGACACCTCTGGGTACCTGCTACAGACCTGTAGGTGTGACATCCGCATTTGGTACTTGCTACTAGACCTAGGTGACACCATCGTACATGTTTTCTGACCCTAGGTTTGACACCCATGGTACTTGCTACTGACCCTATTGTGACACCCTAGGTTACCTGCTACTGACCCTATTTGTGCCACTCCAGGTATCCCTGTATGACCCAGGTTGGCCACCCAGGTACCCTGCTACTGCTCTCGCATGTGTGACACTCCAGGGTTCCTCGCTACTGTCCTAGGTGCGAACACCAGGTACCTGCTACTGGGACCTAGGTGGACACCCAGATGGTACTGATATGTAACCTATGGTGAACCCATGGTACCTGCTACTGACGTTGGAGGCACCAGGTAACTGCTACTGATTCTAGGTCGACAGCTAGGTACCGGCTTACTGGACTAGGAGACACCCAGGTACATGCTACTGAATAGGTGTGCACCACCAGGTACCTGTCTACTGACCTAGTGGACACCATGCTTTGGTACATGATACAGACCTAAGGTGACACCTAGGTACTGCTAAGGACCCTAGGTGTCACCCATGGTACCTGTACTGACCTAGGTGTACAAAAGGTACCTGCCTACGTGACCTAGGGTGTACACCCAGGTACCTGACTACTGACCTAGGACGAGACACCATGGTACTGCTGGCTACTTGACCTTAGGTGGCACCCGGTAGCTGTATAATATGTGCCGTTGGTGGCAACACCCAGTACATGCTCTGACCTACGCAACACCAGGTATCCTGCCTACTGTACTCTTGGTGACACCCATGGTACTTGTATATTGACTAGTGACACCCAGGGTACTGCTACTGACCTAGGTGACACCCAGGTATCGCTACTACTGACCTAATGGTGATCCCATTTACAGGCTACTGACCTAGGTGACACCCAGGCACATGCTACTGACTAGGTGGCACCCCAGGTACCTGCGATGACCTAGGTGGCACAAGGACTATCTGCTACTGACCCCTATGGTGACAACCAGGAACCTGCCTACTGACCATCTAGTGTCTACATGGTACTGATATCTCTGCCTAGTGGTGACACCCAGGTACGAATGATTTACTGACTAGGTGTACACGCATCGGTACGTTATATGACTAGGTGTTCTCCCAGGTACCTGCTATCGTGACCTAGGTGACACCCACTACCTGATACTGACCCTTGGTGAATCTCAGGTACCTGCTACTGAATCTGGGTGGAACCAAGTTACCTTGACCTACTCACCTAGGTGAACACACAGGTAAATGATCATGATCTATTGGTTGTCACCCTGGTACCTATTACTGTCTAGTGACACCCAGGTACGCTGCTAGGACCAAGGTGTACACCCAGTGTACCTGATACCGTACGTAGGTGACTATCACCAGGTACATACTACTGACCTAGGCTGGACTCTCCCAGGTACTGCTACGGATAGTGACACCCAGGTACCTGCCTACCTTTCCTAAGGTGACACCCAAGTACCTGTACTGGACCTAAGTGACACCAGGTACTATATTACTGAAATTGGGTTGACTTCCGGTACTGCTACTGACAGTTGTTGAACTCATGATACTTGGCTACTGTCCTTGGTGAACCAGGTACATACTTTGATCTTACGTGGACCACCCAGGTACCTTACTACTGCCTAGGTGACACCCAGGTAACTACTACTGGAATAGTGTCATACCCACTCGTACCACTACTGACCTAGGTGACACCGCAGGTACCTGCTAGCTGACCTAGGGTGACACCCAGGGACCTATTACTGACCTAGGTCGACTCCTGCATCTGCCTTAAATGAACGTGGTGACACCTAGGTACACTGATATGACCAAGGTGACACCCAGGTACTACTACCTGAATTAGGTGACCACCCAGGTACATATACTGCTAGGTGACCACACGTATCCTAGACTTCTGATCTATGTGACACCCATGGTTACCCTAACTATCGCGTCATATGTGACACACAGTTACCTGCTACTGACCTGGGTGACCAACCAGTTACTAATACTGAACCTAGGGTGGACACCCCAGGTACCTGGATACTGACCTAGGTGACTCACCAGGTACTAATACTGACTCTAGGTTGACAGCACAGGTTACCTGCTACTGACCTGTGGTGTACCAACCCAGTTACCTGCTACTGTCCTAGGTGACACCCCAGGTACTGATACTGACTTAGTGACACCCTAGGTACCTATAGATTTTTGTTGTACATAGGTGACACTCCAAGTGTGGTACCTGCACTGACCCTAGGTGACACCCAGGTACCTGCTAGACCTAGGTGCGATCCCAGTGTATCTACTACTGACTCTAGGTGACACCCAAGAACCTGCTACTGGACCTAGGTGTGGATCTACCCATGTGTACCGCTTCTTACCTAGTTGGGCTACCTAGGTGCCTGCTTATGTATCCTATGGTGCACACACCCAGGTATCTACTAGACTCGACCTATTGTGGCACCAGGTATATCCTACTTATTGCTTGGTGATCAGGGTGCACCGTATTTTAAGAAAATTGAGAACCTGCGTTTCATCCGTTGCGGGGGAATCGAATCCGCGACCCTCATTACAAAAACCTTTTAGATTGGATCAAAATTGTGTGTGTGTCGCAATATTCATCAAAATGTTCGCATTAAAGATTATTCCTTTTATTTTATATTGGTTTTCAAGCTAGCTTTCCTTACCGGGTACGGTTAGGTGTGCCTGAGCCTATCGCTACCTGGTAGTGTTAGGTGAGCCTAGCCTTCCTTACATGGTTATTTTAGGTTAGGTTTGTAGTCCTAGCCTACCTTACCTGGTTTAGGTTAGGGTGTGCCTAGTCCTTCCTTACAGGTAGGTTTGGTGGCTAGTCCCTACCTTACCTGGTAGTTAGGGTGCGGCCTAGTCCTACCTTAACTTGGTTGGTTAGGCGTGAGCTAGCATTACCTTATCCTGGTGAGGTTAGGTGTGGCCTAGCCTACTCTCTTACCTTTGGTAATGGTAGGTGGCCTAGTCGCTACCACTTATCCGGTATGGTTAGGTGGGACTATGCGTACATTACTGGTAGGTTAGGTGAGCCTAGCCTACCTTACCTGGTAGGTTAGGTGAGCCTAGCCTACCTTACCTGGTAGGTTAGGTGAGCCTAGCCTACCTTACCTGGTTAGGTTAGGTGAGCCTAGCCTACCTTACCTGGTAGTTAGGTGAGCCTAGCCTACCTACCTGGTAGGTTAGGTGAGCCTAGCCTACCTTACCTGGTAGGTTAGGTGAGCCTAGCCTACCTTACCTGGTAGGTTAGGTGTGCCTAGCCTACCTTACCTGGTAGGTTAGGTGAGCCTAGCCTACCTTACCTGGTAGGTTAGGTGAGCCTAGCCTACCTTACCTGGTAGGTTAGGTGGGCCTAGCCTACCTTACCTGGTAGGTTAGGTGAACCTAGCCTACCTTACCTGGTAGGTTAGGTGGGCCTAGCCTACCTTACCTGGTAAGTTAGGTGAGCCTAGCCTACCTTACCTGGTAGGTTAGGTGTGCCTAGCCTACCTTACCTGGTAGGTTAGGTGAGCCTAGCCTACCTTATCCTGGTTGGTTAGGTGAGCCTAGACTACCTTACCTGGTAGGTTAGGTGAAGCCTAGCCTACCTTACCTGGTAGGTTAGGTGAGCCTAGCCTACCTTACCTGGTAGTTAGGTGAGCCTAGCACTACCTTACCTGGTAGGTTAGGTGAGCCTAGCCTTCCTTACCTGGTAGGTTAGGTGAGCCTAGCCTACCTTACCTGGTAGGTTAGGTGAGCCTAGCCTACCTTACCTGGTAGGTTAAGTGAGCCTAGCCTACCTTACCTGGAAGGTTAGGTGAGCCTAGCCTACCTTACCTGGTAGGTTAGGTGAGCCTAGCCTACCTTGTGATGTAGTCCAGCTGGGCTTGTGAGGTCTCTGGGGAGACCTAATTTAACCAATTATATGGTCACACCTTGCCTTGGCAAACGTCTGTAGCCACGCCCACGTCTGAGGTCTTTTGTTCTTGACGCCTCAGACCTAGGCGTCAGGTCGTACACGTGGTTGTGGAGGGTGCTTGGACCACCATAAAAGCCCAAGGAAGAGCATGATCATGAGATTGGAGCGGAGCTGCTGCTGGGGCGCAGAGCTCCTGAGCAGAAGATTCGGGCAGAGCTCTGGCCTGGGTGCAGAGCTCTGAGCAGAGACGATTCGAGCGGAGTTGCTGCTGGGGTGCAGGGCTCGGGAGAAGGCTGCTGAAGTCTCTGGAGGAGACTGTTGGAGGCATTGGGCAGAGTACTGGCTTGGCGCAGTACTCGTGCTGTGTAGGTCTTGGGACCTGTGGCTTAGTTCCTGTAGTGAACTGTCCTCTGTGCTATATTGTAAGTTATATTCTGTTTCGCCAAGCTAATTGTATTCCCTGTCTCACTGCTTATGTGTACCACCCCATTTATCTAAACCCCAATGTACTCCTGTTCCCAAATATATTATTGTACAAGGACTTAATAATAAACTGTGTTTGAGTAGAATAGTAATATTCACTGTCCCCGTTATTTATTCTTTTTTCTTATATTTTATTATGTTTATATGAGTGAAGAATGGGCGAGGCATATGTTAGTGAGTAGTGTAGAGTTAATGAGAGTGTCGTGGTGGTGTCACCAACTGACCTGTCATTACACCTACCTCCGCTAATCATCTCACTCCATACCACCTCGCCTGCCCTCTCCCCTCCCTACATAATCCCTTACTCCCATATTCCCCACTTATATCCGATTCAATCATTACCCCCCTACATGACATGGTGTCTAAGCGGTGGTGGTTCTTATTATTTTATTGTAGGAACCAGTCCCATGTGCCTTATTTTTGACTGCTCGGTTATACTTGCTATGCTACCATTTGCTACCACTTTTTTTTTCTTGTGTGTAAAATCTAAAGTGAATATCTGTATGATATTATAATCCGTAAACCTTAACTGTCCTTTT
>NC_069425.1:1802652-1826197 GCF_026875155.1 Cherax quadricarinatus
ACCCTAGGTGCCCCCCCGGAAAACCTGCTACTGACCCTAGGGACCCCCGGTACCTGCTACTCACCAGGGACACCCAGGTACCTGATACTGACCTAGGTGACACGCAGGTACCTACTACTGACCTAGGTGACACCCAGGTACCTGCTACTGACCTAGGTGACACCCAGGTACCTGCTACTGACCCTAGGTGACACCCAGGTACCTGCTACTGACCTGGGTGACACCCAGTTACCTGCTACTCACCTAGGTGACACACAGGTACCTGATACTGATCTAGGTGACACCCAGGTACCTACTACTGACCTAGGTGACACCCAGGTACCTGCTACTGACCAAGGTGACACCCAGGTACCTGCTACTTACCTAGGTGACACCCAGGTACCTACTACTGACCTAGGTGACACCCAGGTACCTGCTACTGACCTAGTTGACACCCAGGTACCTGCTACTTTCCTAGGTGACACCCAAGTACCTGCTACTGACCTAAGTGACACCCAGGTACATATTACTGACATAGGTGACATCCAGGTACCTGCTACTGACCTTGGTGAACTCAGATACTTGCTACTGTCCTTGGTGACACCCAGGTACCTACTACTGATCTAGGTGACACCCAGGTACCTACTACTGACCTAGGTGACACCCAGGTACCTACTACTGACCTAGGTGACACCCAGGTACCCACTACTGACCTAGGTGACACCCAGGTACCTGCTACTGACCTAGGTGACACCCAGGTACCTATTACTGACCTAGGTGACACCCAGGCATCTGCTACTGACCTTGGTGACACCTAGGTACCTGCTACTGACCAAGGTGACACCCAGGTACCTACTACTGACTTAGGTGACACCCAGGTACCTACTACTGACCTAGGTGACACCCAGGTACCTACTACTGATCTATGTGACACCCAGGTACCTACTACTGACCTATGTGACACCCAGGTACCTGCTACTGACCTGGGTGACACCCAGTTACCTCATACTGACCTAGGTGACACCCAGGTACCTGATACTGACCTAGGTGACACCCAGGTACCTACTACTGACCTAGGTGACACCCAGGTACCTGCTACTGACCTGGGTGACACCCAGTTACCTGCTACTGTCCTAGGTGACACCCAGGTACCTGATACTGACCTTAGTGACACCCAGGTACCTACTACTGACCTAGGTGACACCCAGGTACCTGCTACTGACCTAGGTGACACCCAGGTACCTGCTACTGACCTAGGTGACACCCAGGTATCTACTACTGACCTAGGTGACACCCAAGTACCTGCTACTGACCTAGGTGACACCCAGGTACCTGCTTCTTACCTAGTTGACACCTAGGTACCTGCTACTGACCTAGGTGACACCCAGGTATCTACTACTGACCTAGGTGGCACCCAGGTACCTACTTATTGCTTGGTGAACAGGTGCACCGTATATAAGAAAATATACCCAGCGTTTCATCCCTGCCGGGGATCGATCCCGACCCCTCATTACAAAACCTTTTATTGACAATGTCAAGCTCGCAATATACACAAAATGTTCTCAATAAAGATATTCCTTTTATTATATTTGCTTTTCAAGCCTAGCTTACCTTACCTGGTAGGTTAGGTGAGCCTAGCCTACCTTACCTGGTAGGTTAGGTGAGCCTAGCCTACCTTACCTGGTAGGTTAGGTGTGCCTAGCCTACCTTACCTGGTAGGTTTTTTGAGCCTAGCCTACCTTACCTGGTAGGTTAGGTGAGCCTAGCCTACCTTACCTGGTAGGTTAGGTGGCCTAGCCTACCTTACCTGGTAGGTTAGGTGAGCCTGCCTACCTTACCTGGTAGGTTAGGTGGGCCTAGCCTACCTTACCTGGTAAGTTAGGTGAGCCTAGCCTACCTTACCGGGTAGGTTAGGTGGGCCTAGCGTCCCTTTACCTGGTAGGTTAGGTGAGCCTAGCCTACCTTACCTGGTAGGTTAGGTGAGCCTAGCCTACCTTACCTGGTAGGTTAGGTGAGCCTAGCCTACCTTACCTGGTAGGTTAGGTGAGCCTAGCCTCCTTCCCTGGTAGGTTAGGTGAGCCTAGCCTACCATACCTGGTGGGTTTAGGTGAGCCTAGCCTACCTTACCTGGTAGGTTAGGTGAGCCTAGCCTACCTTACCTGGTAGGTTGGTGTGCCTAGCCTACCTTCCCTGGTAGGTTAGGTGAGCCTAGCCTACCTTACCTGGTAGGTTAGGTGGCCTACCTACCTTACCTGGTAGGTTAGGTGGGCCTAGCCTACCTTTACCTGGAAAGTTAGGTGAACCGGGCCACCTTACCTGGTAGGTTAGTGGGCCTAGCCTACCTTACCTGGAAAGTTAGGTGAGCCTAGCCTACCTTACCTGGTAGGTTAGGTTGCCTAGCCTACCTTACCTGGTAGGTTAGGTGAGCCTAGCCTACCTACCTGGTTGGTTAGGTGAGCCTACCCTTTACCTTACCTGGTAGGTTAGGTGAGCCTAGCCTCCCTTACCTGGTGGGTTAGGTGAGCCTAGCCTCCCTTTTACTGGTAGGTTAGGTGGGGCCTACCTACCTTACCTGGTAGGTTAGGTGAGCCTAGCCTTCCTTACCTGGTAGGTTAGGTGAGCCAAAGCCTACCTTACCTGGTAGGTTAGGTGAGCCTAGCCTACCTTACCTGGTGGGTTTAAGTGAGCCTAGCCTACCTTACCTGGAAGGTTAGGTGACCCAGCCTCCCTTACCTGGTAGGTTAGGTGGCCTAGCCTACCTTGTGTGTAGTCCAGCTGGGCTTGTGAGGGTCTCTGGGGAGACCTAATTTAACCAATTTATGGTCACACTTGCCTTG
This sequence comes from Cherax quadricarinatus, assembly GCF_026875155.1. Taxonomy (NCBI): domain Eukaryota; kingdom Metazoa; phylum Arthropoda; class Malacostraca; order Decapoda; family Parastacidae; genus Cherax; species Cherax quadricarinatus. The sequence continues at coordinate 1,805,469 of NC_069425.1, forward strand.
GCAAACGTCTGTAGCCACGCCCACGTCTGAGGTTTTTTTTGTTCTTGACGCCCAGACCAAGGCGTCAGGTCGTACACGTGGTTGTGGAGGGTGCTTGGACCACCATAAAACCCAAGGAAGAGCATGATCATGAGATTGGAGCGGAGCTGCTGCTGGGGCGCGAGCTCCTGAGCAGAAGATTCGGGCAGAGCTCTGGCCTGGGTGCAGAGCTCTGGCAGAGACGATTCGAGCGGAGTTGCTGGCTGGGGTGCAGGGCTCGGGAGAAGGCTGCTGAAGTCTCTGGAGAGACTGTTGGAGGCATTGGGCAGAGTACTGGTTTTGGCGCAGTACTCGTGCTGTGTAGGTCTTGGCCCTTGGCTTAGTTCCTGTAGTGAACTGTCCTCGTGCTATATTGTAAGTTATATTCTTTTTTCGCCAACTAATTGTATTCCCTGTCTCACTGCTTATGTGTACCACCCCATTTATCTAAAACCCCAATGTACTCCTGTTCCCAAATATTTTATTGTACAAGGACTTAATAATAAACTGTGTTTGAGTAGAATAGTAATATTCACGTTCCCCGTTATTTATTCTTTTTTCTATATTTTATTATGTTTAATATGAGTGAAGAATGGGGAGGCATATGTTAGTGAGTAGTGTAGAGTTAATGAGAGTGTCGTGGTGGTCACCACTGACCTGTCATTACCTAACTACCCCCGCTAATCATCTCACTCCTACCACCTCCCCCTGCCTCTCCCCTCCCAAACATAATCCCTTACTCCCATATTCCCCATTATATCCGATTCAATCATTACCCCCCTACATGACATGGTGTCTAAGCGGTGGTGGTTCTTATTATTTTTATTGTAGGAACCAGTCCCATGTGCCTTATTTTTGACTGCTCGGTTATACTTGCTATGCTACCATTTGCTACCACTTTTTTTTTTTTGTGTGTAAAATCTAAGGGGAATATCTGTATGAATTTATAATCCTAGTAACCTTAACTGTCCTTTTTTTGACGTGGGTCTGAAAATTGTTTGGGTGTAATAATATTTGGTGGAGTTGGTTGTTGGTTTTGAGATAAATGGTGGAGAATATCCCGTATTTGGGTGAGCTTTTGGGGGAAGCAATTACGGCCGAAATTGAAAATTTACAGAGGAATGAGGAGTTTACTCAGCCCGCCTTGGAAGACTCACCCACAACTATCACCCATTGAAGAGTTTTCCTATGATTGCTGTCCAAACCCGATGTGCCCAGTCACCCAGCTGATGTGCCCATCCACCCAGCTGATGTGCCCAGTCACCCAGCTGATGTGCCCAGTCACCCAGCTTTATGTGCCCCAGTAGATTATTGCCCGCCCCGGTCTGTTTATCAATTGTAGTGGGTGTCTGTCTGCGTCCCCAGCCTCTTTGTGACCATCACCCGCGGACCGCACCGCTTTTGATGACCTGAAGTGACTTCACCTCACCTCCAGCAACTGACCATAGCTGCTACTGCTGATGTCGGCTGCTGTGATGCTGCTGAGATGCTGTAGCCGTGCTGGATGCTGTGGCCGTGCTGAGATGCTGTAGCCGTGCGGGGATGCTGTGGCCCTGCTGTGTGCTTGCTGTGAGTTGAGATGCGCAGCCGTGCTGAGATGCTGGGGGCCGTGCTGGGGATGGGTGTAGCCATTTCTGCGATGCTGTGGCCGTGCTGTGTGCTGCTGTGATACGACCGTGCTGCGATGCTGTAGCCATGCTGCGATGCTGTGGCCGTGCTGTGTGCTGCTGTGTTTCGGCCTTGCTATGATGTTGAGATGCTGCGGCCGTGCTGTGATGCTGGGACCGTGCTGCGATGTTGTGGCCGTGCTGTGTGCTGCTGTGATGGGGCCCGGGTGCTGTGATGATGGATATGCTGGGGCCCGTGCTGTGATGATGGATATGCTGTGGCCGTGCTGTGATGATGGATATGCTGTGGCCGTGCTGTGATGATGGATTGCTGTGGCCGTGCTGTGATCTGCGATGCTGCCTAGCTCAAGAGGAGTTGGCGGTTGATGCTGCAGTGGTGTGTGAGGGATTCTGGCTGGTGTGCCAGGACGGAGAATCTACTATGAAGGAGTTGCCATCCTCGGGGATGTGGAAGGGACGTGAGCCGCGGGATGGACTCCAGCTGCTGGGGCCAGCCTGCTTTCAAGGGCGGCATGGAGGTGTGTCCTGCCTTGCTGGTCGACCTGTGCGGGGATGGGGGGGATGCCCTGCCAGCCATGAAGACAATTAAGAGTGTGAGATGTCCCAGCCTACTTTGACTTGCCAGAAGTGTTAGTGTTACCCTGTGTGAAATAAGGTGACCTTGAAAACGGTCCCAGTGATTATGGCCGCCTTGTTTTATGAGGCCAGTGAATCCTAGTAGTGGCATGGATAATGGAGGGTCTTAGGGTGCGATCCCTGCCCTGTCTCGATTTTCAGATGTTGCAGTGTGCTGTGAATGTGCCAAAAAATGCGACCTTGGTGGTCGTAAGGGGTCCTTTGCGTTATTTGAAAAAAAGAAACCCCTTGGAGCGTTTTCCACCCAAAAAAGCCTTGAGGGGTTTTGGGCCCCAAGGGTTTAAAACGTGCGGGGTGACAGCATTGGCAGTCATTTCGTAAAAAGGGGGGAAAGGCCCGGGAGCCCGATTTTTAGGTTTAAGGAGAAATGCGGGTAAGGAGGTTTGCCCAGAGACCAACTTTTATGCTGGTCAATGCCGGTGTACTGATTTGCTCCCTTGTGGTAGATAGGGGGGGGGGAAAAATAAGTAGTGGAATTTGCATTATGTAAATTTTGTCTTTGATTGTAATCGTTTAAAGGGGTTGGATTAAAAATGTCTAATAACTGGGAAAAATTGTCCTAGTTCTCAGAATTTTAAAGGGGGGGAAAAAAGGGGGTGGATGTGTCACGGGGCTTGGGAGGCTCTGGGGGACCAAATTTAACCAATTATATGGTCCCCTTGCCTTGGCAAAACGTCGTGCCACGCCCACGCTGAGGTCTTTGTTCTTGCCCCTAAAACCTGGGCCCCGTCAGTCGTACACTGGTTTGGAGGGGCTTGGACCCCCCAAAAAAACCCAAAAGGAAGGCATGCATGAGTTTGGACGGGTCCCGGGGGGCGCAGAGCTCCTGAGCAGAAGTTTTGGGCGGCTTGGCCGGGGTGCAGAGTTGAGCAGAGACGATTCGAGCGGAGTTGCTGCTGGGGGGGAGGGCTCGGGGAAAGGCGTGAAGTCTTGGGGAGCTGTTTGGGGGATTGGGCAGAAACGGGGTTGGCCCGTACTGTGCTGTGTAGGTTTGGGCCTTGGCTTAGTTCCTGAGTGAAACTGTCCTATGTGTAATTGTAAGTTTTATTCTTTTTTCCAAGCAATTTTTCCCGTCTCACTGCTTTGTGACCACCCCTTTTCTAAACCCCTGTACTCCTGTTCCCCCAAAAAATATTATTGTAAAAAAGGATTAATAATAAACTGTGTTTTGGGAGAATAGAATATTCCTGTCCCCCTTATTTATTCTTTTTTTTTTAAAATTTTATTTGTTTTATGATGAAGAAAAGGGCGAGGCATTGTTTGAGTAGTGTAAATTTAAAGAGAGTGTCGTGGGGTCACCCCTCCTTCATTACCTACTACCCCGCTAATCATCTCACTCCTACCACCTCCCTGCCTCTCCCCCCCCTAATAATCCCCTTTTCCCCCAAATTCCCCTTATATCCGATTTAATCATTCCCCCCTACATGCCCCCTTACTGGTAGGGTTGGGGAGCCTAGCCTACCTTACCGGTGGTTTGGTGACCTAGCCCACCACCTGGTAGGTTAGGTGAGCCTAGCCTACCTTACCTGGTAGGTTAGGTGAGCCTAGCCTACGTTACCTGGTAGGTTAGGTGAGCCTAGCCCACCTTACCTGGTAGATTGCTGGGCCTAGCCCCCTTACCTGGTAGGTTAGGTGAGCCTAGCCTACCTTACCTGGTAGGTTAGGGGAGCTAGCCCCACCTTACCTGGTAGGTTAGGTGAGCCTAGCCTACCTTACTGTAAGTTAGGTTTAGCCTAGCCTACCTTACCTGGTAGGTTAGGTGAGCCTAGCCACCTTACCTGGTAGGTTAGGTGAGCCTAGCCTACCTTACCTGGTACGTTAGGTGAGCCCAGCCTACTTTACTTGAGTCATCATCAATGCAACACTCGAGTCAACATTATAACACTTTAGTCAACATCAATGCAACACTTGAGTCACATTAATGCACAACTTGAGTCAACATCAATGCAACACTTGAGTCAACATCATACCAAAACTTGGGTCAACATTAATGCAACACTTGAGTGAACATTATGCAACACCTTGAGTCAAAAATCAATTAGAACACTTGAGTCAACATCAATGCGCCTTGAGTCAACCCTTAGCAACACTTGAGTCAACATCAATAACACTTGAGGTCAACATCATGCAACACTTGAGTCAACATTAATGCCCAAACCCTTGAGTCAACATCAATACAACACTTGAGTCATCATCAATGCAACACTTGAGTCACAATTAATCAAACCCTTGAGTCAAAAATCAATACAACACTTGAGTCATCATCAATGCAACACTTGAGGGCAACATCCCTTCAACACTTGAGTCAACATCACTAAAAAATTTAGTCAACATAAAAGCAACACTTGAGTCAACATTAATGAAACACTTGAGTCAACATCAATGCAACACTCGAGTCAACATCAAATAAACACTTGAGTCAACATCAATGCAACACTCGAGTCAACACAATGCAACACTTGAGTCAACATTAATGCAACACTTGAGTCAACATCAATGAAACCCATTTGAGTCAACATCAATGCAACACTCGAGTCAACATTAATGAAAACACATGAGTCAACATCAATGTAACACTCGAGTCAACATTAATGCAAACACTCGAGTCAACACAATGCAAACATTGGTCAACTTTAATGCAACACTTGTTAAACATCAATCACACTTGAGTCAACATTAATGCAACACTCGAGCCCAACATTAATGCAACACTCGAGTCAACATTAATGCAACTTTTTGAGTCAACATCAATGCAACACTCGAGTCAACATTACTGCAAACACTTGAGTGAACATTATGCAACACTTGAGTCAACATCAATGCAACACTTGATCAACGTCAATGAAACACTTGAGTCAACATTAATGCAACACTTGAGTCAACATCAATGCAAACTTGATTTCAACATTAATCCCAACACTTGAGTCAACTTTAATGCAACACATTGAGTCAACATCAATACAACACTTGAGTCAACTTCATGCAACACTTGAGTCAACTTTAAATGCAACACTTGAGTCAACATTAATGCAACACTTAAAGTCAACATCAATGCAACACTTGAGTCAACATTAATGCAACACTTGAGTCAACATTAATGCAACACTTGAGTCAACATCATGCAACACTTGAGTCAACATCAATGCAACACTTGGGTCACATCAATGCAACACTTGAGTCAAACATCAGTGCAACGGTTGGGTCAACATTAATGCAACACTTGATTTGAACATTATGCAACACTTGAGTCAAATCAATGCAACACTCGAGCCAACATTAATTGCAAACACTTGAGTCAACATAAATGCAACGGTTGGGTCAACATTAATGAAAACACTTGAGTGAACATTATGCAACACTTGAGTCAACATAAATGCAACACTTGAGTCAACATTAATGCAACACTTGAGTCAACATCAATACAAACTTGGGTCAACATTAATGCAACATTTGAGTGAACTTTATGCAACACTTGAGTGAACATTATGCAACACTTGAGTCGCCAAGTAAGTAAAGTTTTTGCTAATAATATTTGTTTGGTGGTCAGAGCGGATGTGACATCTTCTCCGTGCGTCAGAGAGATGACGTCACTAATTATGTGCTAGGATTCCTAACGCGTTATGATACGTGTTATAATTTGTATTTCATTATGTGTTAAGATCGTTTGGGTCATGGAACACAAGGAGTGTTGGAGGCTCGATTCCCCCGTACATAGTGTTGAGAATATCACACTAGAGTCTCAGTCTGGACATTGTGTGCTGGTTTTTACCATTGTTATCTTCCATAATGTACAGCTGAACGACACTGACGCTTAATAATAATAATAATAATAGTAAAAAATAATAATATAAAAATAGTAATAATAATTTAATTATAATAATAAAAAAAACACAATAATTTAAAAATAATAATAATAATAATAATAATAATAATAATAATAATAATAGTAATAATAATAATAATAATAATAATTAATAATAATAATAATAATAATAACAATAATAATAATAATAATAAAAAATAATAATAATATAATGATAATAATAATAATAATAATAATAATAATAATAATAATAATAAATAATTAATATAATAAATAATAATAATAATAATGATGATGATGATAATGTGATAATAATATTTTGTTTACTACATGTGAAAGTAACAGACCATAGCTGACATCAGTGACTTACTACTATGACTTTTTTACTATGACTTACTACTATGACTTATTACTATGACTTACTACTATGACTTTTACTATGACTTACTACATCATTTACTACTATCACTTACTACTATGACTTATTACTATGACTTATTTTCTATGATTACTACTGTGACTTACTACTATGACTTACTACTATGACTTACTACTATGACTTACTACTATGACTTACTACTATGACTTACTACTATGACTTCTACTATGACTTACTACTATGACTTACTACTATGACTTACTACTATGACTTACTCTATGACTTATTACTTGCTTACTACTATGACTTACTACTATGACTTACTACTATGACTTCTACTATGACTTACTACTATGACTTACTACTTGACTACTACTATGACTTACTCTGTGACTTACTACTATGACTTACTACTATGACTTATACTATCACTTACTACTATGACTTTATTACTATGACTTACTACCTTGACTTACTACTATGACTTACTACTATGACTTATACTATGACTTACTACTATGACTTATTACTATGACTTCTACCATGACTTACAAACTATACTTACTACTATGACTTACTACAATGACTTACTACTTAAACTTACTACTTTGTGGAGAATTTTCTCCAGGAGGGGGGTATCAGCCCCCTTCAGCCCCTTCAGCCCCTTTCAGCCCTGAGGGGCCCAGCCCTCCCCAGAAGGGCAAGCGTCTTGTTTACTGCTACAGTGAGTAATTGATCACAATGCCGTACAGTATGCGACGTGGTCAAGTGACTGCTGCTCCTTGCAGAGTGTTGCAGAGTGTATTTTAATAAGAGCCCAGTTCATCTCTTACTTTTGCAGGACAATTAAGGAAAATCCTGCTCCCACTTTATTACCATGGTAAAGATAGTGGACATTGTTGTCTATGCTTAAGACAGCAAGAATCAAACATTCTGCTTTGCTTCATCGGGGAAAGTGGCAAGGAAGCAAAAAAGTACTAGGTCAGCTTTTTCTTTTTTGCTAGGGGAGTGACGGCATGGGGCGCTGTGGCATTTTCAGATTACTTTTGACTCTACTGAGAGTGACACTGACGCCAGGATAACCAACAAAGAAACGATCTGGTGCGTTAGTGTGAACAAAGTGTTCATAAAACAAAATAAAACACTTAAGAGAAGTGTGATCAGCTTCTTCAGTGATAACCCATTGTGAACAATAAAGACAAATCTTGTGGAACATAGTTTTAACCAGTGTGCATTTTCTGACAATGGAAGACGTGGACATCCAAGGACACTTCAGCTTCTATCAAGTCACCGTATCTGTCGAAGGTGTGAAGAACACCATAGCTCACGTTACAAGAGCAAGGTATGTTACGAATTTCTTGTAGAACGGGGGACTGCGCAGTTCTTGAGTCGCAAGGAGTTTGTAAGCAACCTATGCGGCAGTAAGGTGTGGCTTTTGAGTCCAACAAGTATGTATTTTGTCAGCCCATCAGTGAATGAAATATGCTGACATAACACCCCCTAGGGGTAATTTATAATCTTACAATTTAATTCTTGACAGCCCATTGTGAGAGGGTTTGGGACAGCTTCTAGACCTCGTCTGCAGGGCAGCTGTGCAGGCGAGGGTTTGGTCTTTAAGTTCATTTTTCACTGTTTAAGCTTAGCTGGAAATGCCATTTCTCAACATAATTGGTCCTTCGAACCAGATAAAAAGGCCACACTGTGGTCCAAATATGTTGTACTACAGTGTACAAATAACCTACGAGCCAAGGTCCTTCGAAAAAAGCTGTAAAACTAGTGTTTTACAAATAAACCCAGTATAAATGAGTCCCTCCAGACTCAATCACAGAGAATGGGCCAGCCAAAAGAAAACGGGCACTCACCCAGCGTTCACCCAAAGAAAACGGGAGCTGGGTGACTCACCCCACACCCTCCATCCACTGCTCAATCTCAAAAATGATTATTAAGACAAAAAAGCAAAACATGATGTTCTTATAAACACATGTGTTTATAATGTTTTTTAGACAGAAATTAAGAGACAAGATTGTGTTAAAGTTTGTTTCTTATAGATAAACCTGTTATATTAAAGGAACTTATATATAAAGTGTAAGCTTTCAAATATATATTAACAGTGACCTTTATATATGTGTAAGTAATATTCACATGTGATTTGCAGTTATACAATGACATTTATAGTGTATAGTGAATGGAGTGTATAACATCGTTTAACGATTAATCATCGTGGTCAAGCTGACACAGCAAACTCAAGCCATAAACACCAGCCATATGTACTGTGTACCCTTCATGGTCATTGACCCTGAGGTTAAGCTTAGAGGGTCAGTAGTGTCTGACTCGATTATTGCTGACTTAAGCACAACAAAAACTCAGCTGTTTATAGCAGTACAGTGTTTTTTAAACACTCTAAGCGTGGTGCTAGAATTTTCAGTATACCATTAAAATGGCTTGTTTGAAAACTCAGTTTCAGTCTTTACAGACTAAGATTACACAATTAGAAAATCTAATTTCAGTCTGTATAGGATTAACTCAAGATACAAACATAGATTTTGATGATCTTGAGGTCAAATTCGAATTATTTACACAAGTCTGGAAATAATTTAATTCAGACTATACACATTATGAAAATAAATTTCTTGAATCAGATCCATCTGAGGATGAAATTAAAAATGTTTTGGATACATTTAGTAATCAACAATTAAGGTGGACAGAAGTACAGGCTATCTGCCCCCAAAACTCTGCCAGAGACCTACTGTACAAAGTGGTCAAACACTGTTACACCTGAAACAACAACAAGTGTCCCATTACCAAGCTTACCTACATTGTCATTACCTATTTTCCAAGGTCATAATTATGAAGAATTCATTAGTGGTTTTCAATCCATAGTAAATTCACGAATGACATAGATGGATTGGTAGTTCAATTTATCTTAAATGTCTTGTGAAGGGAGAACCCTATGAACTGATTAAGTCATTTCCGGTGGTTAAAGGCAATTATCAATAGCCTTCGTGTCTTACCAGACAATTATTTTGCGCTGAAAAGGCCAGAGTTAGACATACAGTCTTAATTCAAGCTTGAAGCCACCCAAACATTGTTATTCAGACTTACAGGCATTTTAGAATCACATTAGACAATAGTCTCATATCTCTAGATGCTAAATATGACCTAAGACAATGTGATTGGTTTATCAGTGGTATTGTACAAGATAAGTTGTCACCACAAACTATTGAACGATTAAATATTATGTTCAATAAACGCTATTTCACTTGTGAAAAAAATTAGTAATGGTTTTACAAACAATAGTTTCATGCATGCAAGCAACGAGACAAGATGAAAATCCAAATCCTGTGGATAACAAACCTTCTACTCAGAAATAAAAAGGAGTATGCCTACTCCCACAAAACCCAAACAAATGGGAAATCCCATATAGGCATTTATCAAGCTGTGAATACCACAGACAGTAAACAAACTGTCACACATAAAACGTACTCCAAAATGTGTACTTTGTGACGGAACAAAACGGGCACAGTATTGTATTAAATACACATCAATGGAGGCACGTAAAACAACGTGTTCATCAGCTGAAAAAGGTGCATCAAGTGTTTGGGTGAACACAAGGGAGGTAATGCTCACCGAAGAAGTGTTTTAAATGCAAGGGTATGAAATTCAACAGCTTTATGCCCAAATACTTTTGCTGAACAGCAGAAGATTTCCAAAAGTTTCAGGAAGTCAACAAGCAACAGCATTAATGTGAGAGATAAGTTTAAAGCAACTGCTCCCCCGATAGCTCGAGTTGAGTTATCTAATAAATTACCCCAAACCAATGTGCTACATTATTTGATCAAGGCTCACAAAGGCCCTTTCCCTAAGAGAACAGTGTTCCCAGAAACTGAATAAACAACCCTATCCCCAAAATACAGTTGATATAGTGGTTTTTTCCCACAATTCTGGTAAACAGACATATGACCTAGCCAGATCACTGTTGGTCTAGGAAACAGGAAAAGACAGTGAAGCTGTGGTAGTAGATGATTTGCCTAAGTCTGTGCAGCCGGGGATTAAAAGAAACAGTTGCAGCACTGAAAGCAGCTAAGGTCAAGTTAGCCTGTCTGACATACGGGACGGACACTATTAGTCCAATTGATTTAATCATCGGAAGTGATTATTTTCACTGTTTTGTGCAAAAATAGTAAGTAAACATGATGTTCACTTGCTGAAAACAGCAGGAGGCCACATGATATGTGGTCCCATTCCCTCTCAAAGTGGGAAGAAGCTGATATTGATTCAGTGGGAAAATGTACTAGTTACGAGAATAACCCCGATCATGTACCACAGCAAAAAATTATCATTACTGGAAAGAAATGAATGAACCAGTTGATAAGTTGTGGGATTTAGATGCGATAGGTATTGATTTTAAATAAACCAAGCCCACAAGAGTCACGACTTATAACCCCAAAATTTGGACACTGTCAATTAAAGATGGACGTATTGGGTTAGGTTTTCCATGGAAATTAAATCCACACATCTACCTAGCAATTATCGCATGGCTTTCGGCAGATGAAAGCACAAATACATGAGCTCAGGAAGAATCCAGAGCTACTGACTGTCTATGATAATATCATACAAGAACAGTGGACAATAAATTCATTGAGGAAATAGTCGAAGATAAGTTGAAGACAGGAAACTCATTATCCCCGCACCATGGAGTCAGAAAAGATTCTGAAACCACTCCACTAGTGTTGTATATAATTGCAGCGCACGTTTCAAAAAAAGATGTAGCAAGTCTTAATGACTGTCTGATGACCGGACCCTCACTAACTGGAAGTTGGAGACCCTGCTTATGAAATTTCGCACAAACCCATATGCCTACACGGCTGATATTTCCAAAGCTTTTTAAAAGTAGGACTACAAGAAATAGATAGAGATTATACTCGTTCTTGTGGCCTGAAAAATCCACATGATCCTCAAAGTCCTTTTGAAAACAATTATCGTTTCAAATCAGTAAATTTTTTGGTGCAACATCCTCTCCATTCTTACTAAAAGCTACTCTAAATACTCATTTGAAGAAATCTGAAAGTCCCTTCAAAGAAAATCTTAAAGAAGTTTCTATGTGGACAATCTTCAAGGTACTGTGAATAAAGAGGAGGATTTGGAAATCATTATACAGAGAAGTAACAAGGAGATGAAAGAAGCAAATATGCCTCTAAGGATGTGGAATACAAATTCAAAGCAATTAAGGGGGAAATTATCAAAGAGATTTCCCTGAAACTGAAATTCCTGATTGCAACTAAATGCTGGACTTAATTGGAACACCCCAGGAAGATACTTTGAGTCTCAAAAGGAAAAAACAATAAATCATGCGTACACTCACTAAACGTAGTTTACTGTCAGAGGTATCAAAATGTTTGATCCTCTAGGATGTCCACCAATTACCATAAAAGGTAAAATGCTTATGCAAGACGCATGAAGCTCAAAATTGGATGGGATAAAAAATTGCCTCTAGAAAATGAGTCAAGCATGGGATGAAATATCCAGGGATTTAAGCAACTTCATCAAATTAAATTCCCAGACAAATAGGTCAAGAGGGAAACAAGTACACATTCATGTGTTCTGTGATGCGTCAACCAGAGGTTATGGGGGCTGTAGCTTACATGAGTAATGCTGAAGGAAGTACACTAATTACTTCAAAGGTCAGGGTAGCACCCTTGAAGGTCAGAACAAGTACCACAATTGGAACTGACAGCACTCTATGTAGGTACAAAATTAGCTGTCTATCCAACAAAGTACTTGATCTCTCACTATTGAAAAAACCGTGATCTGGAGTGATAATGAAGCAGTTTTCCAGTGGTTAAGAAATAATAAGAGTAAGCTGGTCTATGTACAGAACAGAGTAGCAGAAAAAAAAGAGATGCAGAGAGATTATCTCTTTCTCCACATCTTACCCAAGGAATCCAGCTGACATGTTGTCACGTGGTGTCCCACTCAAGAAATTTGTGGATAATAAATTATGGCTCCACGGACCGAATGGCTCTCTAATGAAAATACTGGCCTCAGCAAAAGTCACATTATGCCAGAAAAACAGTCTGCTTGAACACAGCAGAAGTAAGTTGGTAAATACTGCAGACACAACAGAAAGAGTCATTGATAGATCTAAATACTCATCTTTGGGTAAAAATCTTAAGAGTTACAGCTTGTCTTTTTTTAACCAAAACAGTTGACAAAGTTTTCCCCTCAAGGTGTACATTGTTTGTTCACTTGTGCTACAACTAGAGCAGTACATCTAGAAGTAGCCACTGACATGTCTGCTGAAACCTTTATCAATTATTCCGAAGGTTTGCAGCCAGAAGGGCATGTCCCAGACTGATGATTTCAGATAATGCAACGAACTTTGTTGCTGGGGCTGGGTTATATAAGCAAAATCTTTGATCAACCAGAAGTTACAACAGATGCTGAAAACAACGCAGTTGTCGTTGGAGAACATTCCTCCTAAATCTCCATGGCACGGCGGATTTTATGAAAGAATGATCGGCATTGTAAAACGTTGTTTAAGGAAGACTCTTCATCGTCAGAGAATAGATTAGAAGAATTCCATACAGTTGAGACTGAAATAGAAAATAGAGTCAACAACAGACCTCTAACTTATGTTACCGATGATCTGACAATTTAGAAGTGTTAAGTCCATCTCATTTACTCCATGGGAGAAGGCTCGAACCTGTTCCTCCCATGAATGATAAAGAAATCATAGAGGATCCTACTTATTTCGAACCTGAGCAAATCAGACGTAAATTCAAACACCTTAATAAGTGATTGAACGTTGGGAGAAAATTTGGGGAGAAGACTATCTCACCTCATTGAGAGAAACACTTCTATGGAGCTGGTGTTCCGGAAATCATAAGTCCTTAAGACCTGGTGAATAGTGATTATCGACAATGATTGTCCGAGGTCCCAATGGCCACTTGGAAAAATTGTGACCCCTATATCCTGATGCAAATGGAATCATCAGGACAGTTTATGTTTTAAGCAAAGGTGTAGTGAATAAGCGGACAATAAATAAACTAGTGCCGTTAGAATTACACAGTGTTGAAAACAAAATTAGTGATTCTCCAGAAACCACACAGACTAAAGCTGTTCAGAAAAGACAAGCAGCAGTGGTGGCGAGTGAGAAAATTAAATTAATGTTAAGTGATGAATAGTTCACCTGCAGCGAACCTCCGCCGCCCCCCAGTGTGGAGAAATTTTCTCCAGGAGGGGGTATCAGCCCCCTTCAGCCCCTTCAGCCCCCTTCAGCCCCTTCAGCCTCTTTCAGCCCTGAAGGGCCCAGCCCTCTCGAAGGGGCAAGCATCTTTTTTGCTGCTCAGTGGGGTAATGATCACATTGCCGTACGAGTATGCGACGTGGTCAAGTGACCGCTGCTCCTTGCAGAGTGTTGCAGAGTGTAGTTTAATAAGAGACAGTTCATCTCTTACTTTAGCAGGACAATTTAAAGGGAAAATCCTTCTCCCCACTTTATTACCATGGTAAAGATAGTGGACATTGTTGTCTATGCTTAAGACAGCAAGAATCAAAAATTTGCTTTGCTTCATCGAGGAAGTGGCAAGGAAGCAAAAAGTACTAGGTCAGCTTTTTCTTTGTGCTAGGGGAGTGACGGCATGGGGCGCTGTGGCGTCTTGAGATTACTTTTGACTCTACTGAGAGTGACACTGATGCCAGGATAACCAACAAAGAACGATCTGTGCGTTAGTGTGAACAAAGTGTCTCATAAAACACAATAAACACTTAAGAGAAGTGTGATCAGCTTCTTCAGTGATAACACTGTGAACAATAAAGACAAATCTTGTGGAACATAGTGTACTAGTGTGCATTTTCTAGACAATGGAAGACGTGGACATCCAAGGACACTTCAGCTTCTATCAAGTCACCGATATCTGTCGAAGGTGTGAAGAACACCATAGCTCACGTTACAAGAGCAAGGTATGTTACGAATTTCTTGTAGAACGGGGGACTGCGCAGTTCTTGAGTCGCAAGGAGTTTGTAATCAACCTATAGTCGGCAGTAAGGTGTGGACTTTTGAGTCCAAACAAGTATGTATTTTGTCAACCATCAGTGAATGAAATATGCTGACATAACACCCCCTAGGGGTAATTTATAATCTTACAAATTATAATTCTTGACAGCCCGTTGTGAGATGGTTTCGACAGCTTCTAGACCTCGTCTGCAGGGGCGGCTGTGCAGGTGATGAGTTGTCTTTAAGTTAAGTTTTCACTGTTTAAGCTTAGCTGGTAATGCCATTTCTCAACAACTATGACTTACTTCTATGACCTAAGTGATTGCAAACTGATGGGCTACCAAGCGGGTAAAAAAAACAGTGCTGTTAAAATTCCTAACTAGCAGACAAAGGAACAACTTACTAAAAACATCTATTTCTATGAAATCTGATGTTTACGTCAATGATGCCTTACCAAACAAGACAAAACCTTCTTTATCGGCTAAGAAAATTTCGCTATGACCAAATAATCCACCAGTGTTTTGTGAGGGATGGAAAAATCGCAGTTAGGAAACAGCCCACTGGGAAGAGATACTTCATCTCTACAGAACATGACCTTAAAACATTCCTAAGTGAGGCTGGACTAACAGAATCAGAGCCAGGTGCAGATAATACCCACTCTCCACCATTAGTGTTATACTGCCATAAATTTTGTCCCCACAAAATTTCCAATACTCCAAATACTTTTGAATGTCACTGTTGTATTCAATGACCATTCTACCTCATAGTCTTAACTGTGTTTAATATCTACAGAATCTCTCTCCTTTTTTTTTACATCTTACCACTTCATTCTTCTATCTTATTTTAATTGAAGCTAACCATAGTTTGTCCTTCTCAGTTATTCTACCTCA
Organism: Cherax quadricarinatus; assembly: GCF_026875155.1. NCBI lineage: Eukaryota > Metazoa > Arthropoda > Malacostraca > Decapoda > Parastacidae > Cherax > Cherax quadricarinatus. The sequence goes on from NC_069425.1 coordinate 1,820,839, forward strand.
TTCTACCTATCCAAACAGTTGGGATCCTCTCCAAGATACGATACTACGTGCCGCAAAATGCCCTTCTCACACTATATCATTCACTCATTTATCCATACCTCACCTACGCTATTTGTGCTTGGGGATCAACTGCAACAACACACCTAAAGCCAATAATAACCCAACAAAAAGCCACAGTAAGAATATTCACTAAATCCCATCCCTGGCAACACCCTCCCCCCCACTCTTCATAGATCTAAACTTACTCCCTGTTCAGAACATCCACACTTACTACTGTGCAATCTACATCTACAGGACCTTAAATTCCAATATTAACCTTGACCTAAAACGCTTTCTTGATAGTTGTGACAGGACCCACAGGCATAACACCAGACACAAACATCTCTATGACATTCCCCGTGTCCGACTAAACCTTTACAAAAATTCAGTGTATGTCAAAGGCCCTAAAATCTAGAACACCCTACCTGAAAACTCTAGAACTGCAGACACATCCATCACCTTCAAAACTACCGTTAGAAAACATCTTATCTCCCTGATACACCCCGACAACTAACTACATAAAACCACCTGGTGTTCACACTTACACTCACTCACCCATTTGACAATAAGAACAGAAATACGAATCTTAATAATGAATCCTAACTAGTCATAAGTTTGCCTCTGATACTCCAATATAGAAACTATGTATTGTGCCAAAACAAAAGCATTCACATTGCTAAACTCACAAACTACGTATTTAGTCACTTAGTATTTAGTCAACTTATTCCATAATTTGTAATAATTTAGGGTTAAGAATTAATCTAAGTTTGCCCGAAATGCCTAGCCATGCTAGGTGTCCTAGTGGCCCCCTCTGTAATTAGTATTTTATTACATGTAAACCACACAATAATCCAAAATCTGTAAACCCGCACTGTAATTCTTATATGAGAATAAACTTGATTGATTGATTGATTGATATATAGAAAGCCGCTTGTTATGCTGAGCATTTCCGGCAAATTAGGTCAGTTTTGTCCTAGAAATGCGACCCACACCAGTCCACTAACACCCAGGATGCGACCCACACCAGTCCACTAACACCCAGGTACCCATTTTACTGATGGGTGAACATGGTCAGACGGTGTATGGAAACACGACCAATGTTTCTACCCTCGCCGGGAATCGAACCCAGACGTCCACCGTGTGCTGAGGCTCCGCAGTAAATAATTAACTGGGTTTAACCCAGGGGAGTAAGAGGTTGCTAATAACCCAGGACAACCCAGGAGGTGACAGGATCGAACCCTGGTCCTTCGATGGTGAGCCAAAGGCACTACCAATGAGCAATAAGCCAGGTTAAATAAGCCAGGTTAGTAGTAGGAGTTAAATAAGCCAGGTTAAATAACAGGTTAAATAACCACCAAACAATTACAGTTCAGAATTTTCAGGAGCCTAAAAGGGACTTGATGCCGGTGAACGGTTATTCATCCAAAGAACTTGAGCAAACCATTCCCTTGAATCAAACCCGTTTACCTTCCATTTGCCGAGTGTTGTATGACTCTTATGGGTTTAAGAACTACTACTACCACTGCTACTACTACTATTACTACTACTACTACTACTACCACTGCTACTACTACTATTACTACTACTGCTACTACCACTGCTACTACTACTATTACTAGTACTACTACTGCTACTACCGCTACTGCTACTTCTACTACTACTACTACTACTACTACTACTACTACTACTTCTACTACTACTGCTAACTACTGCTACTGCTATTGCTACTACTCCTACTACTACTACTACTACTGCTACTGCTACTATGCTACTGCTACTACTACTGCTACTACTGCTACTACTACTACGGCTACTACTACTGCTACTACTGCTACTACTACTACTGCTATTACTACTACTGCTACTACTAGTACTACTGCTGCTGCTATTACCGCTTCTGCTACTGCTATTGCTACTGCTACTACTACTACTACTACTACTACTACTGCTGCTGCTACTACTGCTACTGCTACTACTGCTACTACTACTACTACTGCTGCTACAACTATTACTGCTACTACTAATACTACTACTACTACAACTACTACTACTATACTACTACTAACACTACTACTACTGTTACTACTACTGCTACTGCTACTACTCCTACTACTACTGCTACTACTATAGCTACTACTACTACTACTACTACTACCACTACTACAACTACTACTACTGCTACTACTACTACTATACTACTACTTCAGTACTAAAAACTAAAAATAATAAATAATAACAGTAATAATAATACGAACAAAGATAACGGGAATGCAAACAATGGCAGGACTGCCACTCTCCCCACCACTCTTGTCTCTCCAAGCCCACCACCAGCCTCCTCCCAGCTTCGCCTCCCTGCCGCCTCCTCCCCACCTCGCCTCCAATCAGCCTCCTCCTCTCCTCGCCTCCCAGTACCCTCCTCCCCACCTCGCATCCCGTCAGCTTCCTCATCCCGCGCCACCTCCGCACTCTGGTACCCAGACAATAAAAAATACAGCACAGCGTGGCCACCTCTCAGTCTTGTCCTTGGCACAACAGTGAGTCTCTCAGTCTTGTCCTGGCCTCAACAGTGAGTGTGTCTCAGTCTTATCCTGGCCACAGTAGTGAGTGTGTCTACCACACCTCTACTTCAGCTTGCTTCTCCTCTCTAACTACTTATAATTGTAAGTACATTGTTCCACAGCTACTGCTCTACAACACTATTGTGCTGATTAACAGTTCCTACTGTAATATAACATTATTCAATGCCAGTTCGCTTTTTAATGAAGTTTTAAGCCCATTAACTACACTAGGGTCATTAAGGCCACAGTGAAGTAAGTAAGTTTATTCAGGTATACACAAATAGTTACATAGATTATCATACATAGCAGCATATGTGTAGACAACCTAGGATAACCCAAAAAAGTCAGACAGAGTGACTTATTTCCATGGGGAATACTTTAATCCCTATAATATTGATTGAAGTGATACCAGCATATATACACTGAATAACACCGCCTCCCTGTGAATATTCCTCTGTGGTTATTCAGGCCTTAACAGACCAAGTCCAAATGCACACATAAACTTTTCCCTCTCTGTTTTTTCTTGATAAGATTTCGTTCGGATTTTAACCCCGGAGGGTTAGCCACCCAGAGTAACCCAAGAAAGTCAGTGAGTCATCGAGGACTGTCTGTCTTATTTCCATTGTGGTGCTCAATCTTGTCCCCCAGGATGCCACCCACACCAGTCCACTAACACCCAGGATGCCACCCACACCAGTCCACTAACACCAGGATGCCACCCACACCAGTCCACTAACACCCAGGATGCCACCCACACCAGTCCACTAACACCAGGATGCCACCCACCCAGTCCACTAACACCCAGGATGCCACCCACACCAGTCCACTAACACCCAGGATGCCACCCACACCAGTCCACTAACACCCAGGATGCCACCCACACCAGTCCACTAACACCCAGGATGCCACCCACACCAGTCCACTAACACCCAGGATGCCACGAACACCAGTCCACTAACACCCAGGATGCCACCCACAACAGTCCACTAACACCCAGGATGCCACCCACACCAGTCCACTAACACCCAGGTACCTAACACCCAGGTACCTACTTGCTGCTAGGTATAAGAAATGAAAGTTAACGTAATGTAACTGGAATAATGAACAAGTTAGTGACTTTCTTTTGCGGTTAATAATACTTTATTAACACTAAATTATATTTGTATTCGGCAGAAATGTGGTGAGTTAGGTTGCAAATAGCATTAATGTGTTGCAAATAGCATTAAGGTGTTGCAAATAGCATTAAGGTGTTGCAAATAGCATTAAGGTGTTGCAAATAGCATTAATGTGTTGCAAATAGCATTAATGTGTTGTAAATAACATTAATGTGTTGCAAATAGCATTAATGTGTTGCAAATAGCATTAAGGTGTTGCAAATAGCATTAAGGTGTTGCAAATAGCATTAAGGTGTTGCAAATAGCATTAATGTGTTGCAAATAGCATTAATGTGTTGTAAATAACATTAATGTGTTGCAAATAGCATTAATGTGTTGCAAATAGCATTAATGTGTTGCAAATAGCATTAATGTGTTGCAAATAGCATTAAGGTGTTGCAAATAGCATTAATGTGTTGCAAATAGCATTAATGTGTTGCAAATAGCATTAAGGTGTTGCAAATAGCATTAATGTGTTGCAAATAGCATTAATGTGTTGCAAATAGCATTAAGGTGTTGCAAATAGCATTAATATGTTGCAAATAGCATTAATGTGTTGCAAATAGCGTTAATGTGTTGCAAATAGCATTAATGTGTTGCAAATAGCACTAAGGTGTTGCAAATAGCATTAATGTGTTGCAAATAGCATTAATGTGTTGCAAATAGCATTAATGTGTTGCAAATAGCATTAAGGTGTTGCAAATAACATTAATGTGTTGCAAATAGCAATAATGTGTTGCAAATAACATTAATGTGTTGCAAATAGCATTAATGTGTTGCAAATAGCATTAACATTTTGTTGCCAAATTTTCAAGTTTGTATATTCAACCCCAACCTTTATATTATCCTTTGTACCTGTGTACCTGTGTACCTGTCTACCTGTCTACCATCTTACTATCATATTATAACCAAGACATTACCATTGTTATTTTTTTACTATTATTCTTTTGGTACTTTAATTGTGAATTTTATTTTGTCAATTTAAATCTAGTTATAATCTTGATCTTGTCAACAACCTAAACCAGACTCTAGTGCAATTGCAAGTACCATTTCAAATTGTATTTTTTATATTATAAGTTTATATTATAATTCCTACCATCTGTCCATTTAACTTTGTTTACCATTACTTAATTTTAGTCCCTTATATATTTTCTCCTTTATTTTAGCTTTATATAAACTACCCTAGTTATATATATATCACAATTGTTAAAATAATCAAGGTGCTATTCTCAGGTGCTAAAGTAGAATAAGTTCACAATTTTGCCATTATATTCCAAAGCTCATTTATTTGATTACCACTTTATTGTTCACCACAACCTATATCAGTCCTTTATATTATAATTTTATACTATAATTCTAACTTTAAAAAATTACCTTTATAGTACTACCTACTATCATATTCCCAAGCTCCATTATTTGATCATCACTTTATTTGTATTAGTCCCCTTTTATATTTTCCTCCTTTATTTTAGCTTAAAAAAAAAAAAAAAAAAAAAAAAAAAAACTACCTTAGCTCATTATTTTACATTTTTAAATAATTTTAGGTGCTATTTTAGTTAAAATATTTCTTTTTTTTTACTAATTCAACATAATTTACACAATTTATTT
>NC_069425.1:1826697-1869296 GCF_026875155.1 Cherax quadricarinatus
TTTGGGAGGGGAGCTCTGCGGGGGCCAAGCCCTGACAGAAGATTGGGGCAAGCTCTGGCCGGGGTGCAGACCCTTGAGAAAGACATTCGAGCGAGTTTTGCCGGGGGTGCAGGCCGGGAGAAGGTGCAAATCCTGGAGGAACTTTTGGGGGCATCCAAGTAGCTTGGCGCAGTATCGTGCTTGTAGGTCTTGGGGACCGGGGGCTTTTCCTGAGGGAACTGTCCTCTGTGCTTTTTTAATTTATATTCTGTTTCGCCAAGCTAATTGTATTCCCTGTCTCACTGCTTATGTGTACCACCCCATTTATCTAAACCCAATGTACTCCTGTTCCCAAATATATTTTTGGGTACAAGGACTTAATAATAAACTGTGTTTGGAGTAAATAGTAATATTCACTGTCCCCTTATTTTTTCTTTTTTCTTATATTTTATTATGTTTATATGAGTGAAGAATGGGCGAGGCATATGTTAGTGAGTAGTGAGAGTTAATGAGAGTGTCGTGGTGGTCACCACTGACCTGCCCATTACCTCCCTACCTCCGCTAATCATCATCACTCCAACCACCGCCCTGCCTCTCCCCTCCTACAAATCCCTTACTCCCATATTCCCACTTATATCCGATTCAATCTTTACCCCCCTACATGACATGTGTCTAAGCGTGGTGGTCTTATTATTTTTATTGTAGGAACCAGTCCCATGTCCCCTATTTTTGACTGCTCGTTTATACTTGCTATGCTACCATTTGCTACCACTTTTTTTTTTCTTGTGTGTAAAATCTAAAGTGAATATCGTATGATATTAAATCCTAGTAACCTTAACTGTCCTTTTTTGACGGTGGGTCTGAATAATTGTTTGGGTGTAATAATATATTTGAGTTGGTTGTTGGTTGAGATAAATGGTGGAGAATATCAGTATTTGGGTGAACTTTTGGGGGAACAATTACTGGGCCCAAATTGAATATTTACAGAGGAATTTAGGAGTCACTCAGCCCGCCTTGGGAAAACCCCCACAACTTATCACCCATTAAGAGTTCCTATGATTGCTGTCCACCTGATGTGCCCAGTCACCCAGCTGATGTGCCCAGTCACCCAGCTGATGTGCCCCCGTCACCCAGCTGATGTGCCCATCACCCAGCTGATTGCCCCAGTAGATGTATTGCGCCCTGGTCTGTCATCAATTGTAGTGGGGGTCTGTCTGCTCACCCAGCCTCTGTGACCATCACCCGCGGACCGCACCTGCTGTTGATGACCTGAAGGACTTCCCCCTCACCTCCAGCAACTGACCATAGCCGCTACTGCTGATGTCGGCTGCTGTGATGCGCTGAGTGCTGTAGGCCGTTTCTGCGATGCTGTGGCCGTGCTGAGATGCTGTAGCCCTGCTGCGATGCTGTGGCCGTGCTGTTGCTGCTGTGATGTTGAGATCTGCGGGCCGTGCTGAGATGCTGGGACCGTGCTGCGATGCTGAAAGCCTGCTGCGATGCTGTGGCCGTGCTGTGTGCTGCTGTGATACACCGTGCTGCGATGCTGTAGCCATGCTGCGATGCTGTGGCCGTGCTGTGTGCGGGCTGTGATACGGCCTTGCTATGATGTTGAGATTGCTGCGGCCGTGCGTGATGCTGGGACCGGCTGCTGCATGTTGTGGCCGTGCGGGTGTGCGCTGTGATGCGGCCTGCTGTGATGATGGATATGCTGTGGCCGTGCTGTGATGATGGATATCCCTTGGCCGTGCGTGATGATGATATGCTGTGGCCGTGCTGTGATATGGAATGCGTGCCGTGCTGTGATGCTGCGATGCTGCCTACTCAAGAGAGAGGGCGGATGCTGCAGTGGTGTGTGAGATTCTGGCTGGTGTGCCAGGACAGAAATCTACTATAAAGGAGTTGCCTTTCCTCGAGATGTGGAAGGACGTGAGCCGCGGAGATGGACTCCACTGCTGGGACCAGCCTGCTTTCAAGGCGGCATGGGGGTGTGTCCGCCTTGCTGGTCGACCTGTGCGGGATGGGGGGATGCCCTGCCAGCCATGAGAGACAATTAAAGTGTGAATGTCCCCACCTACTTTGACTTGCCAGAAGTGTTAGTGTTACCTGTGTGAAATAAGGTGAACTTGAAACGGCCATTTATTATGGCCGCCTTGTTTTATGAGCCAGTGAATCCTAGTAGGGGCATAGGATAATGGAGGTCTTAGCTGCGATCCTGCCCTGTCTCGATTTTCAGATGTTGCAGTGTGCATGTGAAGTGTGCCGAAAATGCGACCTTGGTGGTCGTGAAGTGGCCAGTTGCAGTTACTTGAAAGAATGCAACCCTTGGAGCAGTTTTTCCACGCCATAGAAGCCTTGAGAGGTTGGCCCCCAATGTTAACGTGCGAGGGTGACAAAGCATTGGCTATGCATTTCTAGTAGAAGAAGGAGGCACTGGAGCCCGATATTAGGTTTAAGGAAAAAATGACGGTAAGGAGGCTTGCACCAGAGACCAACTATTATGCTGGTCAACTGCCAGTGTACTGATTATGCTGCCTTGTGGTAGATGAGGAGTTTGAGGGAAATATATGTAGTGGAATAATTTAGCATTATGATAATTTTGTCTTTGTATTGTAATCGACTTAAAGGGTTAGGATTAAAATAGTCTAATAACTAGACAAATTGTCCTATTCTCAATATTTAAATTGGGGAGAAAGGGGATGTGATGTAGTCCAGCGGGGCTTGTGAGGTCTCTGGGAGACCTAAATTTAACCAATTATATGGTCACACCTTGCCTTGGCAAACGCGTAGCCACGCCCACTCTGAGTCTTTTGTTCTTGACGCCTCAGACCTGGGCGTCAGGTCGTACACGTGTTTGAGGGTGCTTGGACCACCATAAAAACCCAAGGAAGAGCATGATCATGAGATTGGAGCGGAGCTGCTGCTGGGGCCAGAGCCCTGAGCAGAAGATGGGCAGAGCTCTGGCCTGGGTGCAGAGCTCTGACAGAGACGATTCGAGGGGAGTTGCTGCTGGGGTCAGGGCTCGGAGAAGGCTGCAGAAAATCTCTGGGGGAGACGTTGAGGCATTGGGCAGAGTTTCTGGCTTGGCGCAGTACTCGTGCTGTGTAGGGCTTGGGGCCTGTGGGTTTTGTTTCCTGTAGTGAACTGTCCTATTGCTATATTGTAAGTTAATTCTGTTTCGCCAACTAATTGTATTCCCTGTCTCACTGCTTATGTGACCACCCCATTTATCTAAACCCCAATTTTACCCTGTTCCCAAATATATTATTGTACAAGGACTTAATAATAAACTGTGTTTGAGTAGAATAGTAATATTCACTGTCCCCGTTATTTATTCTTTTTTCTTATATTTTATTATGTTTATATGAGTGAAGAATGGGCGAGGCATATGTTAGTGAGTAGTGTAGAGTTAATGAGAGTGTCGTGGTGGTCACCACTGACCTGTCATTACCTACCTACCTCCGCTAATCATCTCACTCCTACCACCTCGCCTGCCTCTCCCCTCCCTACATAATCCCTTACTCCCATATTCCCCACTTATATCCGATTCAATCATTACCCCCCTACATGACAACCTTACCTGGTAGGTTCGGTGAGCCTAGCCTACCTTACCTGGTAGGTTAGGTGAGCCTAGCCTACCTTACCTGGTAGGTTAGGTGAGCCTAGCCTACCTTACCTGGTAGGTTAGGTGAGCCTAGCCTACGTTACCTGGTAGGTTAGGTGAGCCTAGCCTACCTTACCTGGTAGATTAGCTGGGCCTAGCCCACCTTACCTGGTAGGTTAGGTGAGCCTAGCCTACCTTACCTGGTAGGTTAGGTGAGCTAGCCTACCTTACCTGGTAGGTTAGGTGAGCCTAGCCTACCTTACCTGGTAAGTTAGGTGAGCCTAGCCTACCTTACCTGGTAGGTTAGGTGAGCCTAGCCTACCTTACCTGGTAGGTTAGGTGAGCCTAGCCTACCTTACCTGGTACGTTAGGTGAGCCTAGCCTACTTTACTTGAGTCATCATCAATGCAACACTCGAGTCAACATTAATAAACACTTTAGTCAACATCAATGCAACACTTGAGTCAACATTAATGCAACACTTGAGTCAACATCAATGCAACACTTGAGTCAACATCAATACAACACTTGGGTCAACATTAATGCAACACTTGAGTGAACATTATGCAACACTTGAGTCAACATCAATAGAACACTTGAGTCAACATCAATGCAGCACTTGAGTCAACATTAATGCAACACTTGAGTCAACATCAATAAACACTTGAGTCAACATCAATGCAACACTTGAGTCAACATTAATGCAACCCTTGAGTCAACATCAATACAACACTTGAGTCATCATCAATGCAACACTTGAGTCAACATTAATGCAACCCTTGAGTCAACATCAATACAACACTTGAGTCATCATCAATGCAACACTTGAGTCAACATCAATTCAACACTTGAGTCAACATCACTAAACAATTTAGTCAACATAAATGCAACACTTGAGTCAACATTAATGAAACACTTGAGTCAACATCAATGCAACACTCGAGTCAACATCAATAAACACTTGAGTCAACATCAATGCAACACTCGAGTCAACATCAATGCAACACTTGAGTCAACATTAATGCAACACTTGAGTCAACATCAATGCAACACTTGAGTCAACATCAATGCAACACTCGAGTCAACATTAATGCAACACATGAGTCAACATCAATGTAACACTCGAGTCAACATTAATGCAACACTCGAGTCAACATCAATGCAACACTTGAGTCAACATTAATGCAACACTTGAGTCAACATCAATGCAACACTTGAGTCAACATTAATGCAACACTCGAGTCAACATTAATGCAACACTCGAGTCAACATTAATGCAACATTTGAGTCAACATCAATGCAACACTCGAGTCAACATTACTGCAACACTTGAGTGAACATTATGCAACACTTGAGTCAACATCAATGCAACACTTGAGTCAACGTCAATGCAACACTTGAGTCAACATTAATGCAACACTTGAGTCAACATCAATGCAACACTTGAGTCAACATAATGCAACACTTGAGTCAACATTAATGCAACACTTGAGTCAACATCAATACAACACTTGAGTCAACATCAATGCAACACTTGAGTCAACATAATGCAACACTTGAGTCAACATTAATGCAACACTTGAGTCAACATCAATGCAACACTTGAGTCAACATTAATGCAACACTTGAGTCAACATTAATGCAACACTTGAGTCAACATCAATGCAACACTTGAGTCAACATCAATGCAACACTTGGGTCAACATCAATGCAACACTTGAGTCAACATCAGTGCAACGGTTGGGTCAACATTAATGCAACACTTGATTGAACATTATGCAACACTTGAGTCAACATCAATGCAACACTCGAGCCAACATTAATGCAACACTTGAGTCAACATCAATGCAACGGTTGGGTCAACATTAATGCAACACTTGAGTGAACATTATGCAACACTTGAGTCAACATCAATGCAACACTTGAGTCAACATTAATGCAACACTTGAGTCAACATCAATACAACACTTGGGTCAACATTAATGCAACATTTGAGTGAACATTATGCAACACTTGAGTGAACATTATGCAACACTTGAGTCGCCAAGTAAGTAAAGTGTTGCTAATAATATTTGTTTGGTGGTCAGAGCGGATGTGACATCTCTCCGTGCGTCAGAGAGATGACGTCACTAATTATGTGCTAGGATTCCTAACGCGTCATGATACGTGTTATAATTTGTATTTCATTATGTGTTAAGATATCGTAGGGTCATGGAACACAAGGAGTGTTGGAGGCTCGATCCTCCGTACATAGTGTTGAGAATATCACACTAGAGTCTCAGTCTGGACATTGTGTGCTGGTTGTTACCATTGTTATCTTCCATAATGTACAAGCTGAACGACACTGACGCTTAATAATAATAATAATAATAGTAATAATAATAATAATAATAATAGTAATAATAATAATTATAATAATAAAAAAACATAATAATAATAATAATAATAATAATAATAATAATAATAATAATAATAATAATAATAATAATAATAATAATAATAATAATAATAATAATAATAATAATATAATAACAATAATAATAATAATAATAATAATAAAATAATAATAATGATAATAATAATAATAAATAATAATAATAATAATAATAATAATAATAATAATAATAATAATAATAATAATAATAATAATGATGATGATGATAATGATGATAATAATATTTTTGTTTACTACATGTAGAAAGTATACAGACCATAGCTGACATCAGTGACTTACTACTATGACTTATTACTATGACTTACTACTATGACTTATTACTATGACTTACTACTATGACTTATTACTATGACTTACTACTATCATTTACTACTATCACTTACTACTATGACTTATTACTATGACTTATTACTATGACTTACTACTGTGACTTACTACTATGACTTACTACTATGACTTACTACTATGACTTACTACTATGACTTACTACTATGACTTACTACTATGACTTACTACTATGACTTACTACTATGACTTACTACTATGACTTACTACTATGACTTACTACTATGACTTATTACTATGACTTACTACTATGACTTACTACTATGACTTACTACTATGACTTACTACTATGACTTACTACTATGACTTACTACTATGACTTACTACTATGACTTACTACTGTGACTTACTACTATGACTTACTACTATGACTTACTACTATCACTTACTACTTGACTTATACTATGACTTACTACCATGACTTACTACTATGACTTACTACTATGACTTACTACTATGACTTACTACTATGACTTATTACTATGACTTACTACCATGACTTACTACTATGACTTACTACTATGACTTACTACTATGACTTACTACTATGACTTACTACTATTGTGGAGGAATTTTCTCCAGGAGGGGGGTATCAGCCCCCTTCAGCCCATTCAGCCCCTTTCAGCCCTGAGGGGCCCAGCCCTCTCAGAAGGGGCAAGCGTCTTGTTTACTGCTACAGTGAGTAATTGATCACAGATGCCGTACGAGTATGCGACGTGGTCAAGTGACTGCTGCTCCTTGCAGAGTGTTGCAGAGTGTAGTTTAATAAGAGACAGTTCATCTCTTACTTTTGCAGGACAATTAAGGAAAATCCTGCTCCCACTTTATTACCATGGTAAAGATAGTGGACATTGTTGTCTATGCTTAAGACAGCAAGAATCAAACATTCTGCTTTGCTTCATCGAGGAAGTGGCAAGGAAAGCAAAAGTACTGGGTCAGCTTTTTTTTGTGCTAGGGGAGTGACGGCATGGGGCGCTGTGGCATCTTCAGATTACTTTTGACTCTACTGAGAGTGACACTGACGCCAGGATAACCAACAAAGAACGATCTGTGCGTTAGTGTGAACAAAGTGTCTCATAAAACACAATAAACACTTAAGAGAAGTGTGATCAGCTTCTTCAGTGATAACATTGTGAACAATAAAGAAAAAATCTTGTGGAACATAGTGTACCAGTGTGCATTTCTAGACAATGGAAGACGTGGACATCCAAGGACACTTCAGCTTCTATCAAGTCACCGATATCTGTCAAAGGGTTTGTGAAGAACACCATAGCTCACGTTACAAGAGCAAGGTATGTTACGAATTTCTTGTAGAAGGGGGGACTGCGCAGTTCTTGAGTCGCAAGGAGTTTGTAAGCAACCTATAGTCGGCAGTAAGGTGTGGACTTTTGAGTCCAAACAAGTATGTATTTTGTCAGCCATCAGTGAATGAAATATGCTGACATAACACCACCTAGGGGTAATTTATAATCTTACAAATTATAATTCTTGACAGCCCATTGTGAGATGGTTTCGACAGCTTCTAGACCTCGTCTGCAGGGGCGGCTGTGCAGGCGATGAGTTGTCTTTAAGTTCAGTTTTCACTGTTTAAGCTTAGCTGGTAATGCCATTTCTCAACATAATTGGTCCTTCGAACCAGATAAAGGCCACACTGTGGTCCAAATATGTTGTACTACAGTGTACAAATAACCTACGAGCCAAGGTCCTTCGAAAAAAAGCTGTAAAACTAGTGTTTTACAATATAAACCAGTATAAATGAGTCCCTCCAGACTCAATCACAGAGAATGGGCAGCCAAAAGAAAACGGGCACTCACCCAGCGTTCACCCAAAGAAAACGGGAGCTGGGTGACTCACCCACACCCTCCATCCACTGCTCCAATCTCAAAAGTGCTTATTAAGACAACAGCAACCCAACTGATGTTCATTATAAACACATAGTGTTTATAATGTTTATAGACAGAAATTAAGAGACAAGATTGTGTTAAAGTTTGTTTCTTATAGATAAACCTGTTATATTAAAGGAACTTATATATAAAGTGTAAGCTTTCAAATATATATTAACAGTGACCTTTATATATGTGTAAGTAATATTCACATGTGATTTGCAGTTATACAATGACATTTATAGTGTATAGTGAATGGAGTGTATAACATCGTTTAACGATTAATCATCGTGGTCAAGCTGACACAGCAAACTCAAGCCATAAACACCAGCCATATGTACTGTGTACCCTTCATGGTCATTGACCCTGAGGTTAAGCTTAGAGGGTCAGTAGTGTCTGACTCGATTATTGCTGACTTAAGCACAACAAAAACTCAGCTGTTTATAGCATACAGTGTTTTTTTAAACACTCTAAGCGGGGTTTGCTAGAATTTTCAGTAACCATTAAAATGGCTTGTTTGAAAACTCAGTTTCAGTCTTTACAGACTAAGATTACACAATTAGAAAATCTAATTTCAGTCTGTATAGGATTAACTCAAGATACAAACATAGATTTTGATGATCTTGAGGTCAAATTCGAATTATTTACACAACGCTGAAATAATTAATTCAGACTATACACATTATGAAAATAAATTTCTTGAATCAGATCCATCTGAGGATGAAATTAAAAATGTTTTGGATACATTTAGTAATCAACAATTAAGGTGGACAGAAGTACAGGCTATCTGTCGCAAAACTCTGTCACAGAGACCTACTGTAACTAGTGGTCAAACACCTTTTTACACCTGTAACAACAACAAGTGTCTATTACCAAGCTTACCTACATTGTCATTACCTATTTTCCAAGGTCATAATTATGAAGAATTCATTAGTGGTTTTCAATCCATAGTAAATTCACGAACTGACATAGATGAGATTGGTAAGTTTAATTATCTTAAATGTCTTGTGAAGGGAGAACCCTATGAACTGATTAAGTCATTTCCGGTGGTTAAAGGCAATTATCAAATAGCCTTACGTGTCTTACCAGACAATTACTTTGACGCTGACAAGGCCAGAGTTAGACATACAGTCTTAATATCAAGCTTGAAGCCACCCAAACATTGTTATTCAGACTTACAGGCATTTAGAATCACATTAGACAATAGTCTCATATCTCTAGATGCTAAATATGACCTAAGACAATGTGATTGGTTTATCAGTGGTATTGTACAAGATAAGTTGTCACCACAAACTATTGAACGATTAAATATTATGTTCAATAAACGCTATTTCACTTGTGAAGAAATTAGTAATGGTTTACAAACAATAGTTTCATGCATGCAAGCAACGAGACAAGATGAAAAATCCACAAATCCTGTGGATAACAAACCTTCTACTCAGTATAAAAAGAGTATGCCTACTCCCACTAAACCACATAATGGGAAATCCCATATAGGCATTTATCAAGCTGTGAATACCACAGACAGTAAACAAACTGTCACACATAAACGTACTCCAAAATGTGTACTTTGTGACGGAACACATTGGGCACAGTATTGTATTCAATACACATCAATGGAGGCACGTAAACAACGTGTTCATCAGCTGAAAAGGTGCATCAAGTGTTTAGGTGAACACAAGGGAGGTAAATGCTCACCGAAGAAGTGTTTTAAATGCAAGGGTATGCATCATACAGCATTATGCCCAAATACTTTGCTGAACAGCAGAAGACTTCCACAGTTTCAGGAAGTCAACAAGCAACAGCATTAAATGTGAGAGATAAGTTTAAAGCAACTGCTCTCCCGATAGCTCGAGTTGAGTTATCTAATAAATTACACAAAACCAATGTGCTAACATTATTTGATCAAGGCTCACAAAGGTCCTTCATAAGAAGAACAGTGTTGCAGAAACTGAATAAACAACCCTATGCCAAAATACAGTTAGATAAGTTTGGTTTTTTCCACAATTCTGGTAAACAGACATATGACCTAGCCAGAATCACTGTTGGTCTAGAAAACAGGAAAAAGACAGTAGAAGCTGTGGTAGTAGATGATTTGCCTAAGTCTGTGCAGATCCAGGGATTAAAAGAAACAGTTGCAGCACTGAAAGCAGCTAAGGTCAAGTTAGCCTGTCCTGACATACAGACGGACACTATTAGTCCAAATGATTTAATCATCGGAAGTGATTATTATCACTGTTTTGTGCAAAATATAGTAAGTAAACATGATGTTCACTTGCTGAAAACAGCAGGAGGCCACATGATATGTGGTCCCATTCCCTCTCAAAGTGGGAAAGAAGCTGATATTGATTCAGTGGAAAATGTACTAGTTACGAGAATAACCACTGATCATGTACCACAGCAAAAATTATCATTACTGGAAGAAATGAATGAACCAGTTGATAAGTTGTGGGATTTAGATGCGATAGGTATTGATGTAAATAAACCAAGCCCACAAGAGTCTCAGACTTATAACCAATATTTGGACACTGTCAAATATAAAGATGGACAGTATTGGGTTAGGTTACCATGGAAATTAAATCCACCACATCTACCTAGCAATTATCGCATGGCTTTCGGACAGATGAAAGCACAAATACATGAGCTCAGGAAGAATCCAGAGCTACTGACTGTCTATGATAATATCATACAAGAACAGTTGGACAATAAATTCATTGAGGAAATAGTCGAAGATAAGTTGAAGACAGAAGCTCATTATCTCCCGCACCATGGAGTCAGAAAAGATTCTGAAACCACTCCACTACGTGTTGTATATAATTGCAGCGCACGTGCAAATAAAGATGTAGCAAGTCTTAATGACTGTCTGATGACCGGACCCTCACTAACTGAGAAGTTTGGAGACGTGCTTATGAAATTTCGCACAAACCCATATGCCTACACGGCTGATATTTCCAAAGCTTTCTTAAGAGTAGGACTACAAGAAATAGATAGAGATTATACTCGATTCTTTTGGCCTGAAAATCCACATGATCCTCAAAGTCCTGTGAAAACTTATCGTTTCAAATCAGTATTATTTGGTGCAACATCCTCTCCATTCTTACTAAAAGCTACTCTAAATACTCATTTGAAGAAATCTGAAAGTCCCTTCAAAGAAATCTTAAAGAAAAGTTTCTATGTGGACAATCTTCAAGGTACTGTGAATAAAGAGGAGGATTTGAAATCCTTATACAGAGAAGCTAACAAGGAGATGAAAGAAGCAAATATGCCTCTAAGGGTGTGGAATACAAATTCAAAGCAATTAAGGGAACTTATCAAAGAAGATTTCCCTGAAACTGAAATTCCTGATTGCAACTAAATGCTGGGACTTAATTGGAACACACAGGAAGATACTTTGAGTCTCAAAAGGATAAACAATAAATCATGCAGTACACTCACTAAACGTAGTTTACTGTCAGAGGTATCAAAATGTTTTGATCCTCTAGGACTCGTCTCACCAATTACCATAAAGGGTAAAATGCTTATGCAAGACGCATGGAAGCTCAAAATTGGATGGGATAAAAAATTGCCTCTAGAAATGAGTCAAGCATGGGATGAAATATCCAGGGAGTTTAAGCAACTTCATCAAATTAAATTTCCCAGACAAATAGGTCAAGAGGGAAACAAGTACACATTACATGTGTTCTGTGATGCGTCAACCAAAGGTTATGGCGCTGTAGCTTACATGAGTAATGCTGAAGGAAGTACACTAATTACTTCAAAGGCCAGGGTAGCACCCTTGAAGGTCAGAACAGTACCACAATTGGAACTGACAGCACTCTATGTAGGTACAAAATTAGCTGTCTATCTCAACAAAGTACTTGATCATCTCACTATTGAGAAAACCGTGATCTGGAGTGATAATGAAGCAGTTCTCCAGTGGTTAAGAAATAATAAGAGTAAGCTGGTCTATGTACAGAACAGAGTAGCAGAAATAAAAGAGATGCAGAGAGATTATCTCTTTCTCCACATCTCTACCCAAGAGAATCCAGCTGACATGTTGTCACGTGGTGTCCCACTCAAGAAATTTGTGGATAATAAATTATGGCTCCACGGACCGAACTGGCTCTCTAATGAAAATAACTGGCCTCAGCAAAAGCTCACATTATGCCAGAAGAAACAGTCTGCTTGAACACAGCAGAAGTAAGTTGTGTAAATACTGCAGACACAACAGAAAGAGTCATTGATAGGATCTAAATACTCATCTTTGGGTAAACTCTTAAGAGTTACAGCTCTTGTCTTTATTTTAACCAAAACAGTTGACAAAGTTCCCATCAAGGTGTACATCTGTTTGTTCACTTGTGCTACAACTAGAGCAGTACATCTAGAAGTAGCCACTGACATGTCTGCTGAAACCTTTATCAAATTATTCAGAAGGTTTGCAGCCAGAAGGGCATGTCCCAGACTGATGATTTCAGATAATGCAACGAACTTTGTTGCTGATGCTGCTTATATAAGCAAGATCTTTGATCAACCAGAAGTACAACAGATGCTGAATCAACGCAGTTGTCGTTGGAGATACATTCCTCCTAAATCTCCATGGCACGGCGGAAATTTTTTGAAAGAATGATCGGCATTGTAAAACGTTGTTTAAGGAAGACTCTTCATCGTCAGAGAATAGACTTAGAAGAATTCC
The DNA here is from genome assembly GCF_026875155.1 of Cherax quadricarinatus. Classification (NCBI taxonomy): domain Eukaryota; kingdom Metazoa; phylum Arthropoda; class Malacostraca; order Decapoda; family Parastacidae; genus Cherax; species Cherax quadricarinatus. The sequence continues at coordinate 1,839,633 of NC_069425.1, forward strand.
ATACAGTTGAGACTGAAATAGAAAATAGAGTCAACAACAGACCTCTAACTTATGTTACCGATGATCTGGACAATTTAGAAGTGTTAAGTCCATCTCATTTACTCCATGGCAGAAGGTTCGAACCTGTTCCTCCCATGAATTATAAAGAAATCATAGAGGATCCTACTTATTTCGAACCTGAGCAACTCAGACGTAATTCAAACACCTTAATAAAGTGATTGAACGTTGGGAGAAAATTTGGCGAGAAGACTATCTCACCTCATTGAGAGAACACTTCTATGGAGCTGGTGTTCCTGAAAATCATAAGTCCTTAAGACCTGGTGACATAGTGATTATCGACAATGATTGTCCGAGGTCCCAATGGCCACTTGGAAAAATTGTGACCATATATCCTGATGCAAATGGAATCATCAGGACAGTTTATGTTTTAAGCAAAGGTGTAGTGAATAAGCGGACAATAAATAAACTAGTGCCGTTAGAATTACAGTGTTGAAAACAAAATTATGATTCTCCAGAAACCACACAGACTAAAACTGTTCAGAAAAGACAAGCAGCAGTGGTGGCGAGTGAGAAAATTAAATTAATGTTAAGTGATGAATAGTTCACCTGCAGCGAACCTCCGCCGCCCCCCAGTGTGGAGAAATTTTCTCCAGGAGGGGGGTATCAGCCCCCTTCAGCCTCTTCAGCCCCCTTCAGCCCCTTCAGCCCCTTTCAGCCCTGAGGGGCCCAGCCCACTCAGAAGGGGCAAGCATCTTGTTTACTGCTACAGTGAGTAATTGATCACAGATGCCGTACGAGTATGCGACGTGGTCAAGTGACCGCTGCTCCTTGCAGAGTGTTGCAGAGTGTAGTTTAATAAGAGACAGTTCATCTCTTACTTTAGCAGGACAATTAAGGAAAATCCTGCTCCCACTTTATTACCATGGTAAAGATAGTGGACATTGTTGTCTATGCTTAAGACAGCAAGAATCAAACATTCTGCTTTGCTTCATCGAGGAAGTGGCAAGGAAGCAAAAAGTACTAGGTCAGCTTTTTCTTTGTGCTAGGGGAGTGACAGCATGGGGCGCTGTGGCGTTTTGAGATTACTTTTGACTCTACTGAGAGTGACACTGACGCCAGGATAACCAACAAAGAACGATCTGTGCGTTATGTGAACAAAGTGTCTCATAAAACACAAAAACACTTAAGGGGAAGTGTGATCAGCTTCTTCATGATAACACTGTGAACAATAAAGACAAATTCTTGTGGAACATAGTGTACCAGTGCATTATCTAGACAATGGAAGAAAGTGGACATCCAAGGACACTTCAGCTTCTATCAAGTCACCGATATCTGTCGAAGGTGTGAAGAACACCATAGCTCACGTTACAAGAGCAAGGTATGTTACGAATTTCTTGTAGAAGGGGACTGCGCATTCTTGAGTCGCAAGGAGTTTGTAATCAACCTATAGTCGCAGTAAGGGTGTGGACTTTTGAGTCCAAACAAGTATGTATTTTGTCACCATCAGTGAATGAAATATGCTGACATAACACCCCCTAGGGGAATTTATAATCTTACAAATTATAATTCTTGACAGCCCGTTGTGAGATGGTTTCGACAGCTTCTAGACCTCGTCTGCAGGGGCGGCTGTGCAGGTGATGAGTTGTCTTTAAGTTAAGTTTTCACTGTTTAAGCTTAGCTGGTAATGCCATTTCTCAACAACTATGACTTACTTCTATGACCTAAGTGATTTGCAAACTGATGGGCTACCAAGCGGGTAAAAAAAACAGTGCTGTTAAAATTCCTAACTAGCAGACAAAGGAACAACTTACTAAAAACATCTATTTCTATGAAATCTGATGTTTACGTCAATGATGCCTTACCAAACAGAACAAAACCTTCTTTATCGGCTAAGAAAATTCGCTATGACCAAATAATCCACCAGTGTTTTGTGAGGGATGGAAAATATCGCAGTTAGGAAACAGCCCACTGGGAAGAGATACTTCATCTCTACAGAACATGACCTTAAAACATTCCTAAGTGAGGCTGGACTAACAGAATCAGAGCCAGGTGCAGATAATACCCACTCTCCACCATTAGTGTTATACTGCCATAAATTTTGTCCCCCCAAAATTTCCAATACTCCAAATACTTTTGAATGTCACTGTTGTATTCAATGACCATTCTACCTCATAGTCTTAACTGTGTTTAATATCTACAGAATCTCTCTCCTTTTTTTTTTACATCTTACCACTTCATTCTTCTATCTTATTTTAATTGAAACTAACCATAGTTTGTCCTTCTCAGTTATTCTACCTCATTCTACCTATCCAAACAGTTGGGATCCTCTCCAAGATACGATACTACGTGCCGCAAAATGCCCTTCTCACACTATATCATTCACTCATTTATCCATACCTCACCTACGCTATTTGTGCTTGGGGATCAACTGCAACAACACACCTAAAGCCAATAATAACCCAACAAAAAGCCACAGTAAGAATATTCACTAAATCCCATCCCTGGCAACACCCCTCCCCCCCACTCTTCATAGATCTAAACTTACTCCCTGTTCAGAACATCCACACTTACTACTGTGCAATCTACATCTACAGGACCTTAAATTCCAATATTAACCTTGACCTAAAACGCTTTCTTGATAGTTGTGACAGGACCCACAGGCATAACACCAGACACAAACATCTCTATGACATTCCCCGTGTCCGACTAAACCTTTACAAAAATTCAGTGTATGTCAAAGGCCCTAAAATCTAGAACACCCTACCTGAAAACTCTAGAACTGCAGACACATCCATCACCTTCAAAACTACCGTTAGAAAACATCTTATCTCCCTGATACACCCCGACAACTAACTACATAAAAACCACCTGGTGGTTCACACTTACACTCACTCACCCATTTGACAATAAGAACAGAAATACGAATCTTAATAATGAATCCTAACTAGTCATAAGTTTGCCTCTGATACTCCAATATAGAAACTATGTATTGTGCCAAAACAAAAGCATTCACATTGCTAAACTCACAAACTAGTATTTAGTCACTTAGTATTTAGTCAACTTATTCCATAATTTGTAATAATTTAGGGTTAAGAATTAATCTAAGTTTGCCCGAAATGCCTAGCCATGCTAGGTGTCCTAGTGGCCCCCTCTGTAATTAGTATTTTATTACATGTAAACCACACAATATCCAAAATCTGTAAACCCCGCACTGTAATTCTTATAGAGAATAAACTTGATTGATTGATTGATTGATATATAGAAAGCCGCTTGTTATGCTGAGCATTTCCGGCAAATTAGGTCAGTTTTGTCCTAGAATGCGACCCACACCAGTCCACTAACACCCAGGATGCGACCCACACCAGTCCACTAACACCCAGGTACCCATTTTACTGATGGGTGAACATGGTCAGACGGTGTATGGAAACACGACCAATGTTTCTACCCTCGCCGGGAATCGAACCCAGACATCCACCGTGTGCTGAGGCTCCGCAGTAAATAATTAACTGGGTTATTAACCCAGGGGAGTAAGAGGGTTGCTAATAACCCAGGACAACCCAGGAGGTGACAGGATCGAACCCTGGTCCTTCGATGGTGAGCCAAAGGCACTACCAATGAGCAATAAGCCAGGTTAAATAAGCCAGGTTAGTAGTAGGAGTTAAATAAGCCAGGTTAAATAAGCCAGGTTAAATAACCACCAAACAATTACAGTTCAGAATTTTCAGGAGCCTAAAAGGGGACTTGATGCCGGTGAACGGTTATTCATCCAAAGAACTTGAGCAAACCATTCCCTTGAATCAAACCCGTTTACCTTCCATTTGCCGAGTGTTGTATGACTCTTATGGGTTTAAGAACTACTACTACCACTGCTACTACTACTATTACTACTACTACTACTACTACCACTGCTACTACTACTATTACTACTACTGCTACTACCACTGCTACTACTACTTTTACTAGTACTACTACTGCTACTACCGCTACTGCTACTTCTACTACTACTACTACTACTACTACTACTACTACTACTTCTACTACTACTGCTACTACTGCTACTGCTATTGCTACTACTCCTACTACTACTACTACTACTGCTACTGCTACTACTGCTACTGCTACTACTACTGCTACTACTGCTACTACTACTACGGCTACTACTACTGCTACTACTGCTACTACTACTACTGCTATTACTACTACTGCTACTACTAGTACTACTGCTGCTGCTATTACCGCTTCTGCTACTGCTATGCTACTGCTACTACTACTACTACTACTACTACTACTGCTGCTGCTACTACTGCTACTGCTACTACTGCTACTACTACTACTACTGCTGCTACAACTATTACTGCTACTACTAATACTACTACTACTACAACTACTACTACTATACTACTACTAACACTACTACTACTGTTACTACTACTGCTACTGCTACTACTCCTACTACTACTGCTACTACTATAGCACTACTACTACTACTAACTACACCACTACTACTACTACTACTACTACTACTACTACTACTACTACTACTACTAGTACTAAAACTAAAAATAATAATAATAATAACAGTAATAATAATACGAACAAAGATAACGGGAATGCAAACAATGGCAGGACTGCCACTCTCCCCACCACTCTTGTCTCCTCCAAGCCCACCACCAGCCTCCTCCCAGCTTCGCCTCCCTGCCGCCTCCTCCCCACCTCGCCTCCAATCAGCCTCCTCCTCTCCTCGCCTCCCAGTACCCTCCTCCCCACCTCGCATCCCGTCAGCTTCCTCATCCCGCGCCACCTCCGCACTCTGGTACCCAGACAATAATAATACAGCACAGCGTGGCCACCTCTCAGTCTTGTCCTTGGCACAACAGTGAGTCTCTCAGTCTTGTCCTGGCCTCAACAGTGAGTGTGTCTCAGTCTTATCCTGGCCACAGTAGTGAGTGTGTCTACCACACCTCTACTTCAGCTTGCTTCTCCTCTCTAACTACTTATAATTGTAAGTACATTGTTCCACAGCTACTGCTCTACAACACTATTGTGCTGATTAACAGTTCCTACTGTAATATAACATTATTCAATGCCAGTTCGCTTTTTAATGAAGTTTTAAGCCCATTAACTACACTAGGGTCATTAAGGCCACAGTGAAGTAAGTAAGTTTATTCAGGTATACACAAATAGTTTACATAGATTATCATACATAGCAGCATATGTGTAGACATCCTAGGATAACCCAAAAAGTCAGACAGAGTGACTTATTTCCATGGGAATACTTTAATCCCTATAATATTGATTGAAGTGAATACCAGCATATATACACTGAATAACACCGCCTCCCCTGTGAATATACCTCTGTGGTTATTCAGGCCTTAACAGACCCAAGTCCAAATGCACACATAAACTTTTCCCTCTCTGTTTTTTTCTTGATAAGATTTCGTTCGGATTTTTAACCCCGGAGGGTTAGCCACCCAAAGTAAACCAAGAAAGTCAGTGAGTCATCGAGGACTGTCTGTCTTATTTCCATTGTGGTGCTCAATCTTGTCCCCCAGGATGCCACCCACACCAGTCCACTAACACCCAGGATGCCACCCACACCAGTCCACTAACACCCAGGATGCACCCACACCAGTCCACTAACACCCAGGATGCCACCCACACCAGTCCACTAACACCCAGGATGCCACCCACACCAGTCCACTAACACCCAGGATGCCACCCACACCAGTCCACTAACACCCAGGATGCCACCCACACCAGTCCACTAACACCCAGGATGCCACCCACACCAGTCCACTAACACCCAGGATAGCACTCACACCAGTCCAGTAACACCCAGGATGCCACGAACACCAGTCCACTAACACCCAGGATGCCACCCACAACAGTCCACTAACACCCAGGATGCCACCCACACCAGTCCACTAACACCCAGGTACCTAACACCCAGGTACCTACTTGCTGCTAGGTATAAGAAATGAAAGTTAACGTAATGTAACTGGAATAATGAACAAGTTAGTGACTTTCTTTTGCGGTTAATAATACTTTATTAACACTAAATTATATTTTGTATTCGGCAGAAATGTTGGTGAGTTAGTTGCAAATAGCATTAATGTGTTGCAAATAGCATTAAGGTGTTGCAAATAGCATTAAGGTGTTGCAAATAGCATTAAGGTGTTGCAAATAGCATTAATGTGTTTGCAAATAGCATTAAAAGTGTTGTAAATAACATTAATGTGTTGCAAATAGCATTAATGTGTTGCCAAATAGCATTAAAGGGGTTGCAAATAGCATTAAGGTGTTGCAAATAGCATTAAGGTGTTGCAAATAGCATTAATGTGTTGCAAATAGCATTAATGTGTTGTAAATAACATTAATGTGTTGCAAATAGCATTAATGTGTTGCAAATAGCATTAATGTGTTGCAAATAGCATTAATGTGTTGCAAATAGCATTAAGGTGTTGCAAATAGCATTAATGTGTTTTCAAATAGCATTAATTGTGTTGCAAATAGCATTAAGGTGTTGCAAATAGCATTAATGTGTTGCAAATAGCATTAATGTGTTGCAAATAGCATTAAGGTGTTGCAAATAGCATTAATATGTTGCAAATAGCATTAATGTGTTGCAAATAGCGTTAATGTGTTGCAAATAGCATTAATGTGTTGCAAATAGCACTAAGGTGTTGCAAATAGCATTAATGTGTTGCAAATAGCATTAATGTGTTGCAAATAGCATTAATGTGTTGCAAATAGCATTAAGGTGTTGCAAATAACATTAATGTGTTGCAAATAGCAATAATGTGTTGCAAATAACATTAATGTGTTGCAAATAGCTTTTTTTTGTGTTGCAAATAGCATTAACTTTTTGTTGCCAAATTTTCAAGTTTGTATTCAACCCCAACCTTTATATTATCCTTTGTACCTGTGTACCTGTGTAACCTGTTTACCTGTCTACCATCTTACTATCATATTATAACCAAGACATTACCATTGTTATTTTTTTTATTTATTATTCTTTTGGTATTTTTAATTGTGAATTTTTTTTTGCCCAATTTAAATCTAGTTATAATCTTGATCTTGTCAACAACCTATACCAGACTCTAGTGCAATTTGCAAGTCCATTTCAAATTGTATTTTTTATTTATAAGTTTATATTATAATTCTACCATCTGTCCTTTTAAAACTTTGTTTACCATTATTTAAATTTTTTAGCCCCTTATATATTTTCTCCTTTTTTAGCTTTATATAACACCCTAGTTTATATTTTCCCACAATTGTTAAAATAATCAAGGTGCTATTCTCAGGTGCTAAAGTAAAAATAAGTTCACAATTTTGCCATTATATTCCAAAGCTATTTATTTGATTACCACTTTATGTTCACCACAACCTATATCAGTCCCTTTTATATTATAATTTTATACTATAATTCTAACTTTAAAAAATTACCTTTATAGGTACTACCTACTATCATTTTCCCCAAAGCTCCATTATTTGATCATCACTTTATTTGTTTTAGTCCTTTTATATTGTCTCCTTTATTTTAGCTTAAAAAAAAAAAAAAAAAAAAAAAAAAAAAACTACCTTAGCTCATTATTTTACATTTGTTAAATAATTCAGGTGCAAATTTTTTAGCTTAAGACTATTTACTTTGTTTTATATTTAAAATTCTAACTATAGATTCACTACAAATCTTATGATTACAAGCATTGATCCTGATACCAACCTCTTATTTAATGACTTAAATGAATCAAACAGTTACTGTAATTACTACACTGCAGAACAATCAAAGGCACTTCTCAGACCAACAACAAAAATAACTATCTTTAACTACAATATCAGATCTTTAAAGCAAACCCTTACATGACCCATAGCTATTACTAAATTCCCTGCATGCCAATATGTCCATCATTACACTAACTGAAAAACCCGGCTAAAGCCCGAAGTACAGATGTCTATGCCATTCCTGGTTACACAGCCATTTCACAACTGTAGGCCAGACCAACAAGGGGTGGCACAGCAATATACTACTCAGACCAACTAGAATGTATCACTAATACTTGCACAAGGGTATGAAAATGGGGAATATATAATAGCTAAATTCAAAACCAAATAAACCCACAAAAACCTCTCACAGTGATAAACATCTACAGGTTCCACAGTCAAACATTAGCCAATTTAGTCAAAACCTAGGAAGTATGATAACTGATGCCCCGCATGAACCCAAAAACACTTACTACTCTCAGGTGACTTCAGTATAAATCTCCTGCAAGACCAGGACCCACACGTTACTGAATTCACAAACACAATGAGTAACTGTATGTTACTACCAACAGTAACAAAAACCTACAAGAGTTACAGAGACTAGTGTTTCCCCACTTGACCCCCATCTGGACCAACACCATATCCCCTTTAAAATCAGGGATAATTACAGATAAAACCACAGCCACTACCTACCCTTTCCTCATAACAACTCTTGGGAAACTACCCCAAGACACAACTAAAGTCACCTTCAGACTTCACAATGAGGCAGCCATTAATAAATTCACAAAGCAGTAGCAAACATTGATGGCACACTGAGCTAGAAATCTATACAGATATCGACGAATGTATTAATAATTTTCTAAAAAAGACCCAATACCTCTATAACAAGCACTGCCCTAAAAAAAAAAAACAGATGACAGCTAAGAGACTGAACAGTCCCCGGCTAACACCCAGCATTCTCAAATCCATAAATACAAAACACCAATATGAAAAACAGTACAGAATGGGTCACATAACCCGAGACCAAACAAAACGTTACTCGTCAATCCTAACCAGCCTGATAAGAAGGGCAAAAAAATTGTATTATGAGAACGATTATCCAACTTACGAGGTGATATAAAAAAGACCTGGAAAACCCTATCAGAAATTCTGGGAACAAAAAAGATATCACGAAATAGCGAAATAAAATTAGCAAAATCAGATGAACCCCAACTCCCACCAACAGAAACAGCAAACAGACTCAATGATTTCTTCTCCACTATAGGACAAAACCTTGCCAATAAAATCCCAAGCTCAGATACCCCACCAAATGACTACCTCACCGGCAACTACCCGAACACACTGTTCCTAGCTCCGACTAACCCATACGAAGTCTCCCTTATTATCAACGCACTAAAAAACAAGGCAGGAGATTTAAATACCTTACCACCCTTTATATACAAAAAACTGTCACAAGTGCTATCACCAATCATTGCAACACTCTTTAACAAATCCATAGAATCCTCCACCTTCCCTACAGTACTCAAAATAGCAAGGGTCACCCCGATCCACAAAGGAGGAGAACAAACAGAGTTGAATAACTATAGGCCAATATCCAACTTACACCCTCTCTCAAAAATCTTCGAAAAATTAATTCATAAACGAATCTACTCCTACCTTATCTCCCAGAACATACTCAACCCCTGCCAATTTGGATTCAGGCCTAATAAAAATACTAATGATGCTATTATACACATGCTAGAACATATATACACTGCAATAGAGAAAAAAGAAGTCCCACTGGGGATCTTCATTGACTTACGTAAAGCTTTTGATACAGTTGACCATAACTTGCTCCACGTAAAATTGTCACACTATGGTATAAGAGGGCACTCCCTCAACTACCTCAAGTCATACCTCAGCAACAGAAGCCAATATGTGTACGCAAATGGGGCAAACTCTTCTGCGCAACCAATTACAGTTGGTGTCCCACAGGGAAGTGTCCTTGGCCCTCTTCTCTTTCTCCTATACATAAATGACCTTCCAAATGCTTCACAACTACTCAAACCCACACTATTTGCAGATGACACCACATACGTCTTCTCTCACCCGAGCCCAGTCACGCTAGCCAATACTGTAAATACCGAATTACAGAAAATATCTACCTGGATGAGGACTAACAAACTTACACTAAACATTGACAAAACCTACTTCATTCAGTTTGGTAACAGAGCTACAGATGTCCCTCTTAACATAATGATAAACGGATCACCTATCACAAAGCTAACAGAGGGAAAATTCTTAGGAATCCACCTTGATAATAGACTCAAATTTCATACACATATACAACAAATTTCTAAGAAAATTTCCAAGACTGTAGGCATACTATCGAAGATACGGTACTATGCTCCACAGTCAGCCCTCCTGGCCCTTATCACTCTCTTATTTACCCCTATCTCACCTATGGAATTTGTGCATGGGGCTCAACAACAATTAACCATCTCAGACCACTAATTACCAACAAAAGGCTGCAGTTAGAATGATAACAAATTCTCACTACAGGCAGCACACTCCACCAATATTCAATACACTAAACCTACTCACCATACAAAACATCCATACTTATTACTGCACCTATTACATACATAGAACACTTAACTCTGATATTAACCCTCCCCTCAAACATCTCCTTGCCAACCTCAACAGAACACATGACCATAACACAAGGCACAGATCACTCTTGATGTTCCTCGTGTCCATCTCACACTATGCAAAAACTCAATGCACATAAAAGGCCCTAAAATCTGGAATTCATTACCTGTAAATATAAAAGAAACACTACCTGTTTATAAATTCAAGTCTCTTCTCAAAGATCACTTACTCACCCAAAACCAAATAAATACTGAATAACTGAACCTTATAAATTGTATATCTTAAATGTTTCTCACAATTATATCACATAAATGTTAAACCTAAAACCCAATCTAACTTTATTATTTTTTAAATACACTACCTAACAGAATACTCCATACGGCTGAATGTACAACAATGCATGCAACCATATGACCTGTCTTTGTAATACTCATTTGTGCTTTATAGTTATCTGTTTACAATAATGTATTACTGATTTCATCATTGCTTAGTTAATTTTAAGCCAGCCCGAAATGCTATGCATAGTATAAGTGGCTTTGGCATGCTGCTCTTATCTGTATTTTTTTGGACCTCTGTATGTATGCTCAAATTGTAAATAAATAAATAAAAAAAAAGGTGTTGCAAATAGCATTAATGTGTTGCAAATAGCATTAATGTGTTGCAAATAGCATTAATGTGTTGCAAATAGCATTAAGGTGTTGCAAATAGCATTAATGTGTTGCAAATAGCATTAAAGTGTTGCAAATAGCATTAATGTGTTGCAAATAGCATTAAGGTGTTGCAAATAGCAGTAATGTGTTGCAAATAACATTAATGTGTTGCAAATAGTATTAATGTGTTGCAAATAGCATTAAGGTGTTGCAAATAGCATTAATGTGTTGCAAATAGCATTAAGGTGTTGCAAATAGCATTAATGTGTTGCAAATAGCATTAAGGTGTTGCAAATAGCATTAATGTGCTACAAATAGCATTAAGGTGTTGCAAATAGCATTAATGTGTTGCAAATAGCATTCAGGTGTTGCAAATAGCATTAAATGGCTAAAAAAATACATTAAGGGGGTTGGGGCAAATAAGCATTAATGTGTTGCATTGCATTCAGGTTTTGCAAAAGATTAATTTTTTTTGGCAAAAAAAGCATTAAGGTGTTGCAAATAGCTTAAAGTGTTGCAAATAGCATTAAGGTTTTTTGAAAAATAACTTTAAATTGTTTTGCAAATAGCATTAATGTTTTTGAAAAATAACATTGTTTTGGGTTACAAATAGCATTAAGGTGTTAAAAAAAGCATTAATATGTAGCAAATAGCATGAATGTGTTGAAAAACATTAATGTTTTTGCAAATAGCTTTTCAGGTTTCCCAAATAGCATTAATGTGCTACAAATAGCAAAAGGGGTTGTTCCCAAATACATTTAATGTGTTGAAAATAGCTTTTCCGGTGTTGCAAATACTTTTAATTGCTAAAAAATAGCATTAAGGTGTTGAAAAATAGCTTTAATGTGTAGCTTTTTAACATTCAGGGTTGCAAATGGGCATTAATGTTTTTGCAAATAGAAATTAAAGGGTGTTGCAAATAGAAATTAATGTTTTGCAAATAGAAATTTGTTTTGCATATAGAAATTCAGGGGGTTGAAAAATATTTAAAATTAAATTTTTGGTTTTTGAAAAATACCCTTTAAATTGCTTGCAAATAGCATTAATGTTTTTGGGAAAAAATAGCTTTAAAAATTTTTGCAAATAAACATTAATGTGTTGCAAATCTTAATGTGTTGCAAATAACTTTGAGGGGGTTTCCCAAAATGCATTAAGGTGTTAAAAAATTAGCATTAAAATTTTAAACAAATAGCTTGAAGGGTTTTTGAAAATAGCTTAATGGTTGCAAATAACATTAAAGTTTTTAAAAAATGCTTTAAAGGGTGTTAAAAATAGCTTAATATGTTGCAAATAGCTTTGAATGTGTTGAAAATTAGCAGAAATGTGTTGAAAATTTAGCTTTAATTTGTTGAAAATTTAACCCTAAAAGTTTTCCCAAAATAGCATTAATGTTTTGCAAATAACATTAATGTTTTGGGCAAATAGCTTTAATGTGTTGCAAAAAAACATTGATGTTTTTAACAAAAACATTAAGGGTTTTTGTAAAAAACATTAATGTGGGGAAAATAACATCAATGTGTTGCAAATAATTTTTAATATGTTGCAAAAAAAATTTAATGTTTTGCAAATAGCTTTAAATGCGTTCCCAAATAACTTTAATGTTTTGGGGCAAATAGCATTAAGGTGTTGCAAATAGCTTTAAAAGGTGTTGAAAATTTGCTTAATGTTTGAAAATTTAGAAATTAATGTTTGCAAATGGGCAAAAAGGGGGGTTGCAAAAAAGCTTTAAATGTTTAAAAAACCCTTAAAGGGTGTTGCAAATGCAAAAATATTTTGGGCAAATAGCTTTTAAGGTGTTGAAAATAGCTTTTAAGGTTTTGGGCAAATAGCTTTAAATTTTTTTTGCAAATAGCATTAATGTGTTCCCCAAATAGTTTTTAAAAGGTGTTGCAAATAGCATTAATGTTTTTGCAAAAAACTTTAAAGGGTGTTTGCAAATACATTACGGTGTTGCAAAACTTTAAATTTTTTTGCAAGTAGAAATTTAAATTTTTTTCAAATAACTTTTAAATGAGTTCCCAAATACTTTAAGGTGTTGCAAATACCCTTAATGGTTGAAAATTTAAGCTTTAAAATGTGTTCCCAAATAGCATTAGGGGTTTTGCAAATAACTTTTAAATGGTTGCAAATAGCATTAAGGTGTTGCAAAATAGCTTAATGTGTTGAAAATAACATTAAGGGGTTCCCCAAATAGAATTAATTTGTTGAAAATTTTTTTTAAATGTTTTGGCAAAAAGCTTAATGTTTTGCAAATGCTTAATTTTTTGCAAATAGCATTAATGTGTTGCAAATATCTTACGGGTTGCAAATAGCTAAGGTGTTGAAAATTTCCATTAATGTTTGCAAAAAACCCTTTAAAAGGGTTTTTTGAAAAATAGAAATTAATGTGTTGCAAATAGCTTTAAAAGTTTTTGCAAAAGCATTAAGTTTTGGGAAAATTTAGCATGAATGTGTTGAAAATAGCATTAATGTTTTGCAAATAGCTTTAATGTTTTGCAAAAGCTTTAAGGTGTTCCCGGGATAGCAGAAATGTGTTGCAAATAGAAATTAAAATGTTTTGAAATAGCATTAGGTGTTGCAAATAGCATTAATGTGTTGCAAATAGAAAAAAATGTGTTGCCAAATAGCATTAAGGTGTTGAAATAACAAAAATGTGGGGAAAAATACCCAATAATGTGTTGCAAATAACATTAATGGGGTTGAAAATAGCTTTAAAAAGTTTGAAAATAGCATTAAAAATTTTGTTCCCAAAATTTTTAAAGTTTGTTTTATTCAACCCAACCTTTTTTTTAAACCTTTTTGTACCTGTGTACCTGTCTACCTGTCTACCATCTTACTATCATTTTTAAACCAAAAACATTCCCAAATTGTTTTTTTTTTAACTATTATTTTTTTGGTATTTTAAAATTGTAAAATTTTTTTTTTCAATTTAAATCTAGTTAAAACTTTGATCTTGTCAAAAAACCAAACCGGGACTTAGTGCAATTGCAAGTACCTTTTAAAATTGTTTTTTTTAAAATTATAATTTTTATATTATAATTCCTCCCATCTGTCCATTTAACTTTGTTTACCATTATTTAAATTTTTTAGTCCCTTATATTTTTCCCCCTTTTTTTTTTAGCTTTATAAAAAACTCCCCCTGGGTTTTATATTCCAATTGTTAAAAAAAACCAAGGTGCTAACTCAGGTGTAAAGTAGAATATTTCACAATTTTGCCAAATTATTTTCCCAAAAGTCATTTATTTGTTAACTTTTTTGGTTCACCCAACTTTTATCAGCCCCTTTTTATTTATAATTTTATATATAATTCTAATTTTAAAAAAATTTCCTTTATAGAAATTTTTTAAAACCCTACTACATACCCCCAAAACTCCATTATTTGATCACATTTTAAAATTTGTTTTACCCCCTTTTATTTTGTTCTCCTTTTTTTTTACCCCTTAAAAAAAAAAAAAAAAAAAAAAAAAAAACAAACCTTTTAGCTCTTTTTTTTTACATTTTTTTAAATTTAATTTCAGGTGCTATTTTTTATTAAGCCCTTTTTCTTTTTTTTTATATTTTAATTTTCAAATCTATAGATTCACTAAAAATTTTTTTAATGTTACAAGAAATTGATCCTAACCCAAACCCTTTGTTTTTTAAATGACTTAAATAAATAAAACCCAGTTACTGTAATTACTACAAGCAAAAACAATAAAAGGGCACTTCTCAAAGCCAACAACAACAAAAACAATCTTTAACTAAAATATCAGTTTCTTTAAGAAAAACATTACGATGACCTCTACCCTTACTAAATTCCCTCTTTGCCAATATTCCACCCTTACACTAATTTAAAACCGGGCAAAAAGGCCTGATAGTCCCGATGCCCTAGGGTTTTTTCCTGGTTACCCCCAGCCTTTACACAACTGTGGGCCCCGCCCAAAACAAGGGGGGGGGAAACAGAAATATACTACTCAGACGAACTAAAAAGTATCACAAATTTCTTCCCACAAGGGATAAACATGGGGGAATATTAATAGCTAAATTCAAATCCAAATCCCTAAAAAAAACCTCTCAAAATTTTGATAAAACTACAGATTTCCCATATCAAACATTAGCCAATTTAGTCAAAACCCTTAGGAAGTTTGAAAAATGTTTTGCACGCATGAAAAAAGGGATCACTTACTACTCCCCGGTAAACTTAAATTTAAAAAACTCCTGCAAACCGGGGAACCCACTTTACTGTTTTCACAAAACAATGAGAAAACTGTATTTTACCCCCCAAACAGAAAACAAAACCTAAAAGAGTTACGGGAGACAAGTGTTTCCCTATTTGCCCCAAAATCTGGCCCAAAACACCATACCCCTTTAAAATCGGCATTTACGATAATACCACGACCACTCCCCCAAATTTTCCCTCATAACAACCTTGGAAAAAAAACTACCCCAAAGGGAACATACAAAGTCCCCTTCGGGGATTCACATGAGGAAACCATAATAACTTCCCCAACAGCAGTAGCAAAAAATTGATTGGCCCCACAAAAGCTAAAAAATCTTAAGAAAAATCGAAAATTTTTATTAATAATTTTCAAAAAAAAGACCCAATACCTCTATAAAAAGCACTGCCCAAAAAAAAACCCAAAACGGGTTTCTTTTTTTAAGGGACTGAACAGTCCCTGGCTAACACCCAGCATTTTAAAAATCCTTTAAATTTACAAAACAACAATATAAAAAACCCGGTACAAAATTTGGGTCCCCAAAACCAAAAGCCCAAAAAAAACTTTTACTCGTAAAATCCTAACCACCCTTATAAAGGGGCCAAAAAAATTTTTTATGGAAAGTTTACCAACTTACAGGGGATATAAAAAAGACCTGGAAAACCCTATCAGAAATTCTGGGAACCAAAAAGAATCAAAAAAAGCGAAAAAAAAATTTTAGAAAAATTTTGGGATTGAACCCCCAACCCCCACCAACAGAAACAGAAAAACGGGGACCCCAATGATTTCTTCTCCACTATGGGAAAAAACCTTCCCAAAAAAATTTCCCAAGCTCAGATACCCCCCCAAAAATGACTCCTCACCGGCAATACCCGAACACACTTTTTTTTTTTTTTTTTTCCTAGCCCCGGGACTAACCCATACAAAAGTCCCCCCTTACTATCAACGCACTAAAAAAAAAAAAGGGCAGGAGATTTTAAAATACCTTACCACCTTTATATAAAAAAAAATTTGTCCCAAGTGCAATCACCAATCATTTGAAACCCACTTTTTAAACCCAATCCATAAAAATCCCCAAATTTCCCTACAGTCCAAAATGGGAAAAAAGGGTCACCCCCACCCAAAAAGGAGGAGAAAAAACAGATTTTGAAAAAACTATAGGCCAATATCCAACTTACACCCTCTCTAAAAAAATTTTTGGGAAAAATTTAAATTCATAAACAAAATCTCCCTCCAAACCTTATCCCCCAAAAAATACTAAAAAACCCCTGCCTTTTTGGTTTTCAGGCTTTAAAAATACTAATGATGCTATTATCCCAAAAGCTTAAATTAAAACACTGCAATAGAAAAAAAAGAAGCCCCACTGGGGATTTTTCTTTGATTTACGTAAATTTTTGGGATACATTTGCCATGACTTGCTCCACGAAAAATTTTGTCAAAACTATGGTAAAAAAGGGGCACTTCCCTCAACTCCCTCAAGTCATACCTCAGCAACAGAACCCAAATTGTGTACGCAAATGGGGCAAATTTCTGCGAAACCCAATTTTACATTTTGGTTTTCCCACGGGGAAAGGGCCCTTGGGCCCCTCTTCTCTTTCTCCTATACTAAATGCCCTTTCCCAAAATGCTTCAAAATTTACTAAAAACCCACACTATTTGCAGATGACACCACTTCTTCTTCCTCCCCCCCCATTCACGACCCAATACTGAAAAATACCGAATTACAGAAAATATCTACCGGATGGGGGAAACTAACAAACTTCCCCCCCCCTAAACATTGAGAAAACCTATTTCATTCATTTTGGGTAACAACTACAGAGTCCCTCTTAACAAATGATAAACTTTCACCTATCAAAAGCTAACAGGGGGAAAAAAATTCTTAGGAATCCCCCTTTGTTAATAGACTCAAATTTCAAAAACATATCCAAACAAATTTCAAAAAAATTTTTCCAAGTTTAGGAAATTACTATGGGAAAGATACGGTCTATGCTCCACAGTCACCCTCCGGGGCCCTATATCCCTCTTTTATTTACCCCATCTCACCATGGAATTTGTGCAGGGGGCCCTCAACAACAATTAACCATCTCAGCCCACAAATTCCCAAAAAAAAGGTTTGCGTTAAAATTGTAAACAAATTCTCACTACAGGGAGCACCCTCCCCAAATATTCAAAACACTAAACCTACTCACCATAAAAAACCCTCCATACTTATTACTGCACCCCATTACTACCCTAGAACACTTAAAAACCCGATATTAACCCTCCCCCCAAAAATTCCTTTCCAACCCAAAAGAAAAACTGACCCTAACCCCAAGGGACAGATCACTCTTTTATGTTCCCCCGTGGCCATCTCACACTAATTTCAAAAACTCAATTTTCACATAAAAAGGGCCCCAAAAACTGGAATTCAATTTCCTTTTAAAAATAAAAAAACCTACCTGTTTAAAAAATTCCCAAAACTCTTCTCAAAGATCACTTACTCACCCCAAAACCAAATAAAAAACGAATAATGAACCCTTTTAAATTTATATCTTATGTTTCCCCACAATTATATCGCTTAAAAGTTAAACCCAAAAACCCCAAAAAAAACTTTAAATTTTTTTTTTAAAAACACTACCAACAGAATACTCCAAAACGGCCCGAAGGGACAACAATGCAGGGAAACCCCCTTTTACCTGTCTTTGTAATAACCCCATTTTTTGCTTTAAAGTTAAAAAGTTTTTCAATTTAATTTTTTTAAGATTTCCCTCATTGCTTAGTAAATTTTTAACCCCCCGAAAAGCTAAGCAAAAAATAAGTGGCTTTGGGAGTGCTCTTTCTTTTTTTTTTGTACCCCTGTATGATGGGTCCAAAATTGGGAAAAAAAAATAAAAAAAAAAAAGGGTTGCAAAAAGCATTAAAGTTTGCCAAAAAAGCATTAAGGTGTTGCAAATTCATTTAAAGGGTTGCAAATAGCATTAATGTGTTGCAAAAAGCCTTTAAGTGTTGCAAAATAGGGATTAATTTTTTTGGAAAAAGCATTAATGGTTGCAATTTGCATTAAGGTGTTGCAAATAGGGATTTTTTTTGTTGCAAATAGCTTAATGTGTTACAAAATAGCATTTTGTGTTGCAAAAGCATTAAAGGGTTGCAAAAGCATTAAGGTTTGCAAATAGCATTAATGTGGTTTCAAATACATTAATGTGTTGCAAATTTCATTTAAAGTGTTGCAAATAGCATTAAAGGGGTTTTTCAAAAAGCATTAATGGGTTTTTCAAATAGCATTTAAAGGGTTGCAAAAAAGCATTGTGTTGCAAAAACGCATTAAGGGTTTCAAATTTGAAATTTAAATTTTCTACAAATAGCATTTAAAGGGTTGCAAAAAAGCATTAAATTTTTTTGCAAAAAAAGATTCAGGGGTTGCAAATGCATTTTAAAGTGTTGCCCAAAAAGCCATTTAAAAGGGTTGCAAATAGCATTAAAGTTTTTGCAAATACATTAAGTGTTGCAAATAGCATTAAAGGGGTTGCCTAGCATTAAAATGTTGCAAATAAACCTTCAGGGGTTGCAAATTTTGCATTTAAATTTTTGCAAATAGCATTTAAGGGGTTTTTCAAAAGCATTAAAAATGTTTCAAAAAGGGATTAAGGTGTTGAAAATGCCCTTAAAGGGGTTGCAAATAACTTTTAAATTTTTGCAAAAAAGCAAAAAAATGTGTTGCCCAAAAAACATTAAAGTGTTGCAAATAGCCCTTAAGGTTGTTTCAAATACAATAATGGTTGGGAAATCATTAAGGTGTTGCAAAAAAGGGGATTAAAAAGTTTTGCCCCAAAAGCATTAATGTCCCTTTCAAAAAGCATTAAAGTCTTGCCAAAAAGATTTTTTAAAGTGTTGCCAAAAAGCATTAATGGTTGCAAATAAAAATTAATGTGTTTAAAATAGCATTAATTTTTTGCAAATAGCATGAATGTGGGGTTTCAAATAGATTTAAAGTGTTGCAAATAGCAAATTTAAGGTTGCCCAAATAGCCTTAATGTTTTGCAAAAAAGCAGTAATGGTTCAAAAAGCTTTTAAAGTGTTGCCCAAAAACATCCCAAAGTGTTTTCAAATAGCATTAATGTGTTGCAAATAAAATTAATGTGTTGCAAAAAGCATTAATGTTTGGGAAATAAAAATTGGTGTTACAAATACATTAATGTGTTGCAAAAACATTTAATTGTTTTCAAATAGCATTAATTTTGTTTTTTAAATAACATTAAAAGTGTTGCAAATAACATCAATGTGTTTTCAAATAGTTAATTTTTGCAAATAGCATTAATGGGTTGCAAAAAACATTAAAGTGTTGCAAATAGCAATAAAAGGTTTTTGCAAATAGCAATAATGTGTTTTCCCAAAAAGCATTAAGGGGGTTTTCAAAAAACATTTAAAGGGTTCAAATAGCATTAAAGTGGGTTTCAAATACATTAATTTTAGCAAACAATAAAATGACCCAAAAAACCCACAAACCCCCTGAAAAACAAATCGGAGCCGAAAGGGACGAAAATTGGGGGCCCCCAAAGGGCCCAGGTCTCCAGGTCTCCAGGTCCCGTTCCAGGTCTACCCCCGAACGGGATATTAGAGCCCCCCCAAGGGGGGAAATAAAACACCCCTAAATTCCACCAATACACATTTTTTCTTTGCAAACTACCGGGTCTTAAGCCGTCAAAAAAAAAAATTCCTTAAAATCAAGGGACTTTCTCATGGAGTCAAATGCAATGTTTGCCCGCTTCACAGGACCCCCCCATGAAGGATATTTTGACAACGAAATGTGGATCCCAGGTTAAAACCAAATTTAGATGCGGGCCAAAATTTAAAAAGCCAAAAAGGGGGGTTTTTCCTTTAAAGTCACAGGGGTCGCTCATTTGCACAGAACTACTAAACCTTTAAAAGATGGTTTAAGTTTTGGTGGGAAAGATTTAAAAAAAAAACCTTTTCATTGTGGCAGTATACAAAACCTCCAGGGTTTAACTTCCCAGGGAAATTTAGGAGCAGCTTTAGAAAATTGGGCCACGGGCTGGAAAAAACTCCAAATCCTAATCCCAAACAATTTTTTCTACAAAGGGGATTTTCAACCTGAGACACCTAAAAAGGAGGGTATTCAAACAATATTTTAGCGGGGTCACCCTGGGAGGCAGCTCAGATGAAAAAAAACAAAACACCCAATGTTAAATTTTTCTGCAACAAATTCACCTTAAACCCGCAAAAAGTAGAACCAAAAAGACTAGATAATACGCTTTGGGCTTCAATTTTTCAGTAACAAAGATGATCCCGAGGTAATATAAATGTACAAAGACAATACACTCAGATCACAGCCCTAATAGGGAAATACAGGGGCATGTATGTACAAGGGGTCCTGACCAGCAAAATGGAGCAGTCATGGGAAAGGGCTCTTTACGAAATTTAATTTTTTAATAACAAAACCCTTTCAATTTGGGTCAAGTAAAACCCTGTTTCCCAAAAAGAAACAAGTGGGAAATAACCTAAACAACCCCTGGACCCGAACATCTGCCTTGAAAAAAAAAATTCTTTTGGTTTGAGATCTGCTCAGGAAAAAACCAAATTTTTCCCTTAAAAAAAGAAAGGAAAAAAGAAAGTAAAAATAGGGGAAAAAGAGAGACGTTTTCTAAACAGGACGAAGGGGAAGAGTTTACCCGATCTGCTCAGTGGGGGAAATTTATCTGAAAAAAAAACGAAGGGGGGGACTAGCAATGAAAATTCAAATATCGAACTTAAGCTGGGAAGGGGAACCCTTTTAGGAGACAAAATCCCGGAAAAACTAAAAGCCAATTTAAAGGGAAAATTTAAAAAAAAAAAAAAAAAAAAAAAACTTTTTTCTTATGCCAAACAAAAGGGGGAAAAAAACATTTCCCGTATTGGGGCCCCTGCTTAGGCGGGATGGGACCAAAAAGATGATAGCCAAGAAATGAGTGAGATTTCCCAAAAAACCCAATTTGACTCAGTGTTCAGCGAAACCACGCCCACCCCTAAGGGTCGTAATCCAAATGAATTTTATGAACGAAAACCCAAAATTTTATTATCCCAAAAATCTTGGATATTAATTTTTAACTCCACAAAAACTTTGAAAGGCAATTAAAAGAATGCCCAGCACTCTGCCCCCGGGCCCCGACTCGTGGAAAATCCGTGGTTTATTTAAGAACTGAAAAAAGCCCCCGTTCCCCGTGCCTTTAGCATTTCATGGAGAAGGAGGATGAACACAGGGATCATCCCACCCCACTCTGAAAACAACAGACATAGCCCCACCCCAAAAGGTGGCAGTAAGCAATTGCAAAAAAACCCAAAAACTGATAGCCCCTAACATCACATATCATAAAAAAACTTTGAGAGGGTTTTTAAAACAAGATCGCCAACCCCCTAGATACCCATCAGTTTAAAAAACCCCGGGGAAAACTTTTTTGAGCCGGGGCCCCTCCTGCCCGTCCCGCTACTGGACCCCTAAGACAAGGTCCTGGATGCTGTAGAGGATAAACAAAAATTTCAGATGTAGTTACACAGAACTTTGCAAAAGCTTTTGACAAGTGTGGGCCCTGGGTAAAAAGCACACGAAAATTCGGGATAAAGGAAATAATGGGAAAAAATTGGGGATGGGTAATTTAAAATTCCGACAAATAGAAAAACGAAGAAGGGAATAGTAAAAAAAGTAAAGTCCCCCGCCAGCCCGGGGAAAAACTCTGTTCCCCAAAGGGACAGTACCCCGCTCCCCTTTATTCCCTCTTCCTAATTTCTGACATAGGGCAGAGATGTAAGCCATGCCCGTGTCTTCCCTTTTCGGGGGCTACCCCCGGGTTGCTTTGCAGTGACCTCCATCCCAAGACACCGAAACTCCAAGCAGACATCAACCAAAACCTCGAATGTGCCACTCCAAAAAAAATTAAAGAAGTTAATGAGGAGAAATTTCAATTCCCCGATATGGAAAGCTTTAAGAAAAAAAAATATGTCAGGGTATTCCAAAATTCTAAACCAAAAATAGAGCAGAAAAAATAATGTTAAGGACCCAGGAGTGATAATGTCAGAGGATTTTCACCTTCAAAGACCACAACAATATAACTACCTCACCCCGCTAGGAAATGAAAAGGAAAGGAAAAAGAGAACCTTTAAAAAAAAGGGGAAACCAAGCCCCGATAATTCTTTCAAATCGCTTGTGCTCTCTAGGGTGGAATATGCTGTACCCAAAAATTTAAAGGCCCCCCCCTTTAAGGCTGGGGGACATTGAGACCTGGATATTGTTTCAAAAAATTTTTACGGCACACATAAGTTTCGAAAAAGGCACCTAAATACTGGGAATGGTTGAAGGGCCTGATCGTATTCCCCGGAACACAGGGGAAAAGAGATACTTGATTTAAAATACACTTGGGACCAAAAAATTGGGACCAAATTTTTAAGAAAATCACTTCCCTATGAAAAACAAAAGACTCGACAGGAATGCAACATTTCCCCCCAAAGAAAAGCAAGGGCCGGGCCCCCGAAAACTGAGGAAAAACACCCAAAAAGTGTCCGGGGCCCAAAAATTTTTCAACGCCCCCGGGATACATAAGGGGGGTTACCCGTAACCCCCGAAGTCTTCAAGAAGGCACTGGACAGCAATTTAAAACAGAAACCCGAAACCCAAA
The DNA here is from genome assembly GCF_026875155.1 of Cherax quadricarinatus. Lineage (NCBI taxonomy): Eukaryota > Metazoa > Arthropoda > Malacostraca > Decapoda > Parastacidae > Cherax > Cherax quadricarinatus. Next base: position 1,862,517 of record NC_069425.1, read on the forward strand.
CCCGGGTGTGGTTCAAAACGTCCCCTTTTCGTGCGGCCCGCAGTAACAGGGCCCGATTCATTTAACCTGATCCACCATGAAGGTTCCCGGTCTCAGACCGCGACGCGGGTTTGTTGACCCCCCAAACCCCCCTCCAGGTAAAAATTCCCGATAATGTGTTGCAAAAAAAAAATTTAAGTGTTGCAAATAACATTAAAAGGGTTTTTAAATAACAATTTAAAGTGTTGTAAATAACATTAATGTGTTGCAAAAAAAAATTAAAAGGTTGTAAATAACATTAATTTTGTTGCAAAAAAACATTAATGTTTGCAAAAAACATTTATGTGTTGCAAAAAACATTAATGTGTTGCCCAAAAAGGAGTCCCGGAACGCGGGAAAACTAAAACCCCAAAAAAGAAAAACGAAAGAAACCCCAAAGGGAAATTTTTTCTCCCTTTTTCCAAAAACAAAAACGAGAACAACGTCCAGTATTGGGCCCCCACTTAAACAAGATGGGTCCTACACAGATGACAGCAAGGAAATGAGTGAGCTACTCAAGTCCCAATATGACTCAGTTTTTAGCAAGCCGCTAACCAGACTGAGAGTCGAAGATCAAAATCAATTTTTTATGAGAGAGCCACAAATTTGATTAACACAAGCCTATCCGATGTTATCCTGACGCCAAATGACTTCGAACAGCGATAAATGACATGCCCATGCACTCTGTCCCAGGGCCAGACTCATGGAACTCCGTGTTCATCAAGAACTGCAAGAAGCCCCTATCACGAGCCTTTTCCATCCTATGGAGAGGGAGCATGGACACGGGGGTCGTCCCACAGTTACTAAAAACAACAGACATAGCCCCACTCCACAAAGGGGGCAGTAAAGCAACAGCAAAGAACTACAGACCGATAGCACTAACATCCCATATCATAAAAATCTTTGAAAGGGTCTAAGAAGCAAGATCACCACCCATCTAGAAACCCATCAGTTACACAACCCAGGGCAACATGGGTTTAGAACAGATCGCTCCTGTCTGTCTCAACTATTGGATCACTACGACAAGGTCCTAGATGCACTAGAAGACAAAAAGAATGCAGATGTAATGTATACAGACTCTGCAAAGCCTTCGACAAGTGTGACCATAGCGTAATAGCGCACAAAATGCGTGCTGAAGGAATAACAGGAAAAGTTCGGTCGATGGATCTATAATTTCCTCACTAACAGAACACAGAGAGTAGTCGTCAACAGAGTAAAGTCCGAGGCAGCTACGGTGAAAAGCTCTGTTCCACAAGGCACAGTACTAGCTCCCATCTTGTTCCTCATCCTCATATCCGACATAGACAAGGATGTCAGCCACAGCACCGTGTCTCCTTTGCAGATGACACCCGAATCTGCATGACAGTGTCTTCCATTGCAGACACTGCAAGGCCCCCGGGCGGACACAACCAAATCTTTCAGGGGGCTGCAGAAAACAATATGAATTCAACGATGAGAAATTTCAATTACTCAATATGGTAAACACGAGGAAATTAAATCTTCATCAGAGTACAAAAACAAATTCTGGCCAAAAAAATAGAGCGAAACACCAACGTCAAAGACCTGGGAGTGATCATGTCGGGGGATCTCATCTTCAAGGACCATACATTGTATCAATCGCAGCTGCTAAAAAAATGCCCAGGATGGATAATGAGAACCTTCAAAACTGGGGAAAGCAAAGCCCATGATGACACTCTTCAGGTCACTTGTTCTATCTAGGCTGGAATATGCTGCACACTAACAGCACCTTTCAAGGCAGGTGAAATTGCTGACCTAGAAAATGTACAGAAAAACCCTTTCACGGCGCGCATAACGGGAGCGCTTGAGGTTCCTAAACCTGTATTCCCTGGAACGCAGGCGGGAGAGATACACGATTACATACACCTGGAAAATCCTAGAGGGACTAGTACCCCAACTTTCACACGAAAATCACTCACTGGGCAAGCACCTAAATCAGTTCCTGAAACAGCCGGGCTGTGGGTCGTACGTTGGTTTGCGTGCAGCCAGCAGCAACACCTGGTTGATCAGGCGCTGATCCACCAGGAGGCCTGGTCAAGACCGGGCCGCGGGGCGTTGATCCCCGAAACTCTCTCCAGGTAAACTCCAGGTAAAACTACGAAAAACAAAAGACTTGGGAGACGATGCACCATCCCCCCAATGAAAAGCAGGGGTGTCACTAGCACGTAAGGACCATACAATAGTGTCAGGGGTTCCGAGACTGTTCAACTGCCTCCCACACACATAAGGGGGATTACCAACATACCCCTGGCAGTCTCAAGCTGGCCTGGGAAATAGCACCTAAAGTCAGTTCTTGATCAGCCGGGCTGTGGCTCGTACGTTGGTTTGCGTGCAGTCAGCAGCAACAGCCTGTTGATCAGGTCCTCTGATCCACCAACGAGGTCCTGGTCACGAGACCGGGCCGCGGGGCTTGCCCCCCGAACTCTCTCCAGGTAGAAACTCCAGGTAATTTGTTGCAAATAACATTAATGTGTGGCAAATGACAACTAATGTTTGCAAATAACTTAATGTGTTGCAATTAAACACTAATGTGTTTCAAATAACATTAATTGTGTGCAAATAACATTAATTGTGCAAATAACACTGTGTTTGCCAAATACCATTAATTGTTTGGCAAATACACTAATCGTGTTGCAAAATAACATTAATGTTTTGCACATAACATTAATGTTTTGCAAAATAACACTAATGTGTTGCAAATAACACAAATGTGTTGGCAAATCAACATTAATGTGGTTGCAAATACCTTAATGTGTTGCAAATAACATTATGTGACTTGCAAATAAACACTAATGTGTTGCAAATAAAACATTAAATGTGTTGCCAAATAACATTAATGTGTTGCAAATAACATTAATGTTGTGCAAATAACATAATGTGTTTGCAAAAAACACCTAATGTGTTGCAAATAACACTAATTTGTTTGCAAAAACATTAATGTGTTCAAATAACATTAATGTGTTCCAAATAACATTAAATGTGTTTCAAAATAACATTAATGTGTTGGCAAATAACACTAATGGTGTGGCAAATACACATTAATGTGTTGCAAATAACATTAATGTGTTAGCAAATAACACTAATGTGTTTGCAAATAACATTAATGTGTTTGGCAAAAGTAAACATTATGTGTTTGCTAAACTAAAACACAAATAGTATTGCCTAAACGATACTCAGTTTATTTAAATCAATATTTATTAATTGTTCCAGCCAGGAACAAATGCTGCAAAATCTTCCAACGGACGTGAGCAGTCATGTGGTAACAGTGGTAACAGTGGTAACAGTGGTAACAGTGGGGGGGGTTACAGTTTATACCTCGAGTGGAACAGTGGGGGGGTTTACAGTTATGGGGGTCCGTGGTAACGGGGAGGGTTTGCAGTTATGGGGTCCATGGTAACAGTGGGGAGGGTTTGCAGTTATTGGGGTCCATGTAAAAATGGGAGGGGTTTCAGTTATGGGGGTCCAGGGAACGTGGGGGGGTTAGCATTATGGTGGCCATGGAAATGGGGGGGTTAGCATTATGGTGGGCCCGTGGTAACAGTGGGGGGGTTTCATTATGGGGGTCCATGGTAACAGTGGGGGGGGTTACAGTCATACGGTCCGTGGTAACATGGGGGGGTTACCCTTTACGGGCCAATGGGAAAAAAGGGGGGGGTTAGGGCTCATACGGGGCCATTGTAACAGTGGGGGGGTTGCAGTCATGCGGGGCCATGGGAACAGTGGGGGGTTGCAGTCATGGTGGTCCAGTGGGGGCAGTGGGGGGGGCAGTCATGACGGTAAGTGGTAACTGGGAGGGTTGCAGTTTTTGGTGGCCCGTGGTAACAGTGGGGGAGTTTTCAGTTTTTTGTGATCCGTGGGAAAAAGTGGGGGGGTTTGCAATAGGGGTCCCCGTGGTAACAGTGGGAGGGTTCAGTTATGGTGGTCCGTGGTAAATGGGGGGGTTAGCAGTTATGTGGTCCAGTGGGAAACAGTTGGGGGGTTACGTTATGGTGGGCCAGGGTAAAGTGGGAGGGTTAGCAGTTATGGTGGTCCAGGGGGAACTGGGAGGGGTTAGCAGTCATGACGGGCCAGGTAACAGTGGGGAAGGGTTACCAGTTATAAAGGTCCATGGAACATGGGGGGTTAGCAGTTTTAAATTCAGTAGTATCTGGGGGGGTTAGCATTTTGGGGGGTCCTGGTAAAAGTGGGAGGGGTACAGTTATGGTGGTCCATGGGAACAGGGGAGGGTTGGGAGTCATGACGGCCAGTGTAACATGGGGGGTTAGCTTTTCGGGCCCGTGGTAACATGGGAGGTTAGCATTAGACATTCAGTAGTTCAGTGGGGGGGTTACGTTTTTGGGGGCCCGTGGGGAACATGGGAGGGGTTTGCATTATGGTGGTCCAATGGTAACAGGGGAGGGTTTTTGCATTACGGTGGCCATGGGAACATGGGAGGGTTTTCAGTTATGGTGGTCCCGTGGTAAAAGTGGGGGGGTTAGCATCATACGGTCCAGGGTAACAGTGGGAGGGTTTTCATTTTTGGTGGTCCATGGGAACAGTGGGGGGGTTGCATTATGACAGTTCAGAGTATCATGGGGGGGGGTTAGCATTTTGGTGGGCCGTGGGAACGTGGGAGGTTGGCATCATGACGGTCCATGGAACGTGGGAGGGTTCATTATGACGGCAGTGGTTTAACAGTGGGAGGGGTTTGCAGTTTACTTCAGTGTATCAGTGGGGGGGTTAGCAGTTATGGTGGTTTTTTGTGGGAACGTGGAGGGGTTAGCAGTTTTTGGTGGGCCCAAAGGTAAAGTGGGGGGGTTACATCATGACGGTCCAGTGGTAACAGTGGGAGGTTTTCATTATACGGCCATTTGGGAACAGTGGGAGGGGTTTGCAGTTATGACAGTTCAGGTACAGTGGGGGGGTTTGCTTATGGGTCCAGTGGTAACAGTGGGGGGGGTTTGCATTACGGTGGTCCGTGGTAACTGGAGGGTTAGCAGTTATGGTGGTCCATGGTAAAAGTGGGGGGGTTGCATCATGACGGTCCATGGAACAGTGGGAGGGTTAGCATTATGTGGTCCAGCGGAACAGTGGGAGGGGTTTGCGTTATGTGGTCCCCCGGGAACGTGGGGTTTCAGTTTTGGTGGCCTGGAAAAGATGAGGGGTTCAGTTATCACGGGCCGCTAAAAGTGGGGGGGTTTGAGCTATGACGGTCCATGGTAAAAGGGGGGGGGGTTACAATTATTGGGGGTCCAGCGATAAAAGTGGGAGGGTTAGCTTATGGTGGTCCGCAGAACAGTGGGGGGTTAGCAGCTATGACGGTCCAGGGGAACATAAGGTTTGCAGTTAGGGGTCCCCAGTAACAGAGGGGGGGTTTCAGCTATGACTCCCGTGGTAACATGGGAGGGGTTTGGATCATACGGTCCAGTGGAAAAGTGGGAGGGTTTAGCAGTCTGACGGGCCAGTGGTAACAGGGGAGGGTTTGCATCATGCGCCCTGGTCCAGTGGGAGGGTTAGCCCTGGGGGGTTCCCTTAAAAATGGGGGGGGGTTTCAGTTATGACGGTTCATATATCATGGGAGGGTTAGGTCATACTCCAGTGGGAACAGTGGGAGGGGCAGCACTCAGACGGCCGGGGTAACATGGAGGGTTAGCAGCATATGGGTCCAGTGGTAACAGTGGGGGGGCAGTATCCCCGGCGGTCGGGGTAACGGGGGAGGGTTTGCATTTTTGGGGTCCGTTAACAGTGGGAGGGTTTTGCTTAGGTGGTCCAAGGGGAAAAGGGGGAGGGTTAGCATTTGGTGGGGCCAGTGGTAAAGGGGAGGGTTAGCAGTCATGACGGCCATGGTAAAAATGGGAGGGTTACATTAGACGGTCCAGTGGTACGTGGGGGGGGTTACATTATGGTGGCCCCGCGGTAACAGTGGGAGGGTTAGCTTATGAGGTTCAGTGTTCATGGGGGGGTTGGGCTCCGACGGTCCCTGGTAACAGTGGAGGGGCACCTCAAAGAGGTCCAGTGGTAACAGTGGGAGGTTACAGTCATTTTGGGGCAAATGAAAAAGTGGGAGGGTTCATCATGCGGTAAATGGGGAAAGTGGGAGGGTTAGCAGTTATGACGGTCCAGTGGTAACAGTGGGAGGGTTAGCAGTCATGACGGTCCAGTGGTAACAGTGGGAGGGTTAGCATTCGTGACGGTCAAGTGGTAACAGTGGGAGGGTTAGCAGCCATGACGGTCCAGTGGTAACAGTGGGAGGGTTAGCAGTCATGACGGTCCAGTGGTAACAGTGGGAAGGTTAGCAGTCATGACGGTCCAGTGGTAACAGTGGGAGGGTTAGCAGTCATGACGGTCCAGTGGTAACAGTGGGAAGGTTAACAGCCATGACGGTCCAGTGGTATCAGTGGTAAGGTTAGCAGCCATGACGGTCCAGTGGTAACAGTGGGAGGGTTAGCAGCCGTGACGGTCCAGTGGTAACAGTGGGAGGGTTAGCAGCCATGACGGTCCAGTGGTAACAGTGGAAAGGTTAGCAGCCATGACGGTCCAGTGGTAACAGTGGGAGGGTTAGCAGCCGTGACGGTCCAGTGGTAACAGTGGGAGGGTTAGCAGTTATGACGGTCCAGTGGTAACAGTGGGAGGGTTAGCAGTTATGACGGTCTAGTGATAACAGTGGGAGGGTTAGCAGTTATGACGGTCTAGTGGTAACAGTGTGAGGGTTAGCAGTCATGACGGTCCAGTGGTAACAGTGGGAGGGTTAGCAGTCATGACGGT
>NC_069425.1:1869796-1913334 GCF_026875155.1 Cherax quadricarinatus
GAAACCCATCAGTTACCCCAACCCAGGGCAACATGGTTTAGAACAGATCGCTCCTGTCTGTCTCAACATTGGATCCTACGACAAGTCCTAGATGCACTAGAAGACAAAAAGAATGCAGATGTAATGTATACAGACTTTGCAAAAGCCTTCGATAAGTGTGACCATGGCGTAATAGCGCACAAAATGCGTGCTGAAGGAATAACAGAAAAGTCGGTCGATGGATCTATAATTTCCTCACTAACAGAACACAGAGAGTAGTCGTCAACAGAGTAAAGTCCGAGGCAGCTACGGTGAAAAGCTCTGTTCCACAAGGCACAGTACTCGCTCCCATCTTGTTCCTCATCCTCATATCCGACATAGACAAGGATGTCAGCCACAGCACCGTGTCTTCCTTTGCAGATGACACCCGAATCTGCATGACAGTGTCTTCCATTGCAGACACTGCAAGCTCCAGGCGGACATCAACCAAATCTTTCAGTGGGCTGCAGAAAACAATATGAAGTTCAACGATGAGAAATTTCAATTACTCAGATATGGTAAACACGAGGAAATTAAATCTTCATCAGAGTACAAAAACAAATTCTGGCCACAAAAATAGAGCGAAACACCAACGTCAAAGACCTGGAGTGATCATGTCGGAGGATCTCATCTTCAAGGACCATATCATTGTATCAATCGCAGCTGCTAGAAAATGACAGGATGGATAATAAGAACCTTCAAAACTAGGGATGCCAAGCCCATGATGACACTCTTCAGGTCACTTGTTCTATCTAGGCTGGAATATTGCTGCACACTAAAGCACCTTTCAAGGCAGGTGAAATTGCCGACCTAGAAAATGTACAGAGAACTTTCACGGCGCGCATAACGGAGATAAAACACCTCAATTACTGGAGCGCTTGAGGTTTCTAAACCTGTATTCCCCTGGAACGCAGGAGGGAGAGATACATGATTATATACACCTGGAAAATCCTAGAGGGACAGTACCGAACTTGCACACGAAAATCACTCACTACGAAAGCAAAAGACTTGGCAGACGATGCACCATCCTCCCAATGAAAAGCAGGGGTGTCACTAGCACGTTAAGAGACCATACAATAAGTGTCAGGGGTCCGAGACTGTTCAACTGCCTCCCAGCACACATAAGGGGGATTACCAACAGACCCCTGGCAGTCTTCAAGCTGGCACTGGACAAGCACCTAAAGTCAGTTCCTGATCAGCCGGGCTGTGGCTCGTACGTCGGTTTGCGTGCAGCCAGCAGCAACAGCCTGGTTGATCAGGCTCTGATCCACCAGGAGGTGGGGTCACAGACCGGGCCGCGGGGGCGTTGACCCCCGGAACTCTCTCCAGGTAAACTCCAGGTAATGTGTTGCAAATGACACTAATGTGTTGCAAATAACATTAATGTGTTGCAAATAACACTAATGTGTTGCAAATAACATTAATGTGTTGCAAATAACATTAATGTGTTGCAAATAACATTAATGTGTTGCAAATAACATTAATGTGTTGCAAATAACATTAATGTGTTGCAAATAACACTAATGTGTTGCAAATAACATTAATGTGTTGCAAATAACACTAATGTGTTGCAAATAACATTAATGTGTTGCAAATAACATTAATGTGTTGCAAATAACATTAATGTGTTGCAAATAACATTAATGTGTTGCTAAACTTAACACAAATAGTATTACCTACGATACTCAGTTATTTAATCAATATTTATTAATTGTTCCAGCCAGGAACAAATGCTGCAAAATCTTCCCAGCGGAGCGTGAGCAGTCATGTGGTAACAGTGGTAACAGTGGTAACAGTGGTAACAGTGGTAACAGTGGTAACAGTGGGAGGGTTAGCAGTCATGACGGTCGAGTGGTAACAGTGGGAGGGTTAGCAGTTATGGTGGTCCAGTGGTAACAGTGGGAGGGTTAGCAGTTATGGTGGTCCAGTGGTAACAGTGGGGGGTTAGCAGTTATGGTGGTCCAGTGGTAACAGTGGGATGGTTAGCAGTTATGGTGGTCCAGTGGTAACAGTGGGAGGGTTAGCAGTTATGGTGGTCCAGTGGTAACAGTGGGAGGGTTAGCAGTTATGGTGGTCCAGTGGTAACAGTGGGAGGGTTAGCAGTTATGGTGGTCCAGTGGTAACAGTGGGAGGGTTAGCAGTCATGACGGTCCAGTGGTAACAGTGGGAGGGTTACCAGTTATGACGGTCCAATGGTAACAGTGGGAGGGTTAGGACTCATGACGGTCCAGTGGTAACAGTGGGAGGGTTAGCAGTCATGACGGCCAGTGGTAACAGTGGGAGGGTTAGCAGTCATGGTGGTCCAGTGCTAGCAGTGGGAGGGTTAGCAGTCATGACGGTAGAGTGGTAACAGTGGGAGGGTTAGCAGTTATGGTGGTCCAGTGGTAACAGTGGGAGAGTTAGCAGTTATGGTGATCCAGTGGTAACAGTGGGAGGGTTAGCAGTATGGTGGTCCAGTGGTAACAGTGGGAGGGTTAGCAGTTATGGTGGTCCAGTGGTAACAGTGGGAGGGTTGGCAGTCATGACGGTCCAGTGGTAACAGTGGGAGGGTTAGCAGTTATGACGGTCCAGTGGTAACAGTGGGAGGGTTAGCAGTTATGACAGTTCAGTAGTAACAGTGGGAGGGTTAGCAGTTATGGTGGTCCAGTGGTAACAGTGGGAGGGTTAGCAGTTATGGTGGTCCAATGGTAACAGTGGGAGGGTTAGCAGTTACGGTGGTCCAGTGGTAACAGTGGGAGGGTTAGCAGTTATGGTGGTCCAGTGGTAAAAGTGGGAGGGTTAGCAGTCATGACGGTCCAGTGGTAACAGTGGGAGGGTTAGCAGTTATGGTGGTCCAGCGGTAACAGTGGGAGGGTTAGCAGTTATGGTGCTCCAGCGGTAACAGTGGGAGGGTTAGCAGTTATGGTGGTCCAGTGGTAACAGTATGAGGGTTAGCAGTTATCACGGTCCAGCAGTAACAGTGGGAGGGTTAGCAGCTATGACGGTCCAGTGGTAACAGTGGGAGGGTTAGCAATTATGGTGGTCCAGCGATAACAGTGGGAGGGTTAGCAGTTATGGTGGTCCAGCAGTAACAGTGGGAGGGTTAGCAGCTATGACGGTCCAGTGGTAACACTATGAGGGTTAGCAGTTATGGTGGTCCAGCAGTAACAGAGGGAGGGTTAGCAGCTATGACGGTCCAGTGGTAACAGTGGGAGGGTTAGGACTCATGACGGTCCAGTGGCAACAGTGGGAGGGTTAGCAGTCATGACGGTCCAGTGGCAACAGTGGGAGGGTTAGCAGTCATGACGGCCCAGTGGTCACAGTGGGAGGGTTAGCAGTCATGGTGGTCCAGTGGTAACAGTGGGAGGGTTAGCAGTTATGACGGTTCAGTAGTATCAGTTTGAGGGTTAGGGAATCATGAGGTTGCAGTGGTAACAGTGGGAGGGTCAGCACTCATGACGGTCCAGTGGTAACAGTGGGAGGGTTAGCAGTCATAGTGGTCCAGTGGTAACAGTGGGAGGGTCAGCAGTCATGACGGTCGAGTGGTAACAGTGGGAGGGTTAGCAGTTATGGTGGTCCAGTGGTAACAGTGGGAGGGTTAGCAGTTATGGTGGTCCAGTGGTAACAGTGGGAGGGTTAGCAGTTATGGTGGCCCAATGGACAGTGGGAGGGTTAGCATTTAAGGTGGGTCCAGTGGTAACAGTGGGAGGGTTAGCAGTTATGGTGGTCCAGTGGTAACAGTGGGAGGGTTAGCAGTTATGACGGTCCAGTGGTAACAGTGGGAGGGTTAGCAGTTATGGTGGTCCAGCGGTAACAGTGGGAGGGTTAGCAGTTATGACGGTTCAGTAGTATCAGTGGGAGGGTTAGGACTCACGACGGTCCAGTGGTAACAGTGGGAGGGTCAGCACTCATGACGGTCCAGTGGTAACAGTGGGAGGGTTAGCAGTCATTGTGGTCAAGTGGTAACAGTGGGAGGGTTAGCAGTCATGACGGTAGAGTGGTAACAGTGGGAGGGTTAGCAGTTATGGAGGTCCAGTGGTAACAGTGGGAGGGTTAGCAGTTATGGTGGTCCAGTGGTAACAGTGGGAGGGTTAGCAGTTATGGTGGTCCAGTGGTAACAGTGGGAGGGTTAGCAGTCATGACGGTCCAGTGGTAACAGTGGGAGGGTTAGCACTTATGACGGTCCAGTGGTAACAGTAGGAGGGTTAGCAGTTATGGTGGTCCAGCGGTAACAGTGGGAGGGTTAGCAGTTATGGTGTCCAGGGGTACATGGGAGGGTTAGAGTTATGGTGGTCCAGTGGTAACAGTATGAGGGTTAGCAGTTATCACGGTCCAGCAGTAACAGTGGGAGGGTTAGCAGCTATGACGGTCCAGTGGTAACAGTGGGAGGGTTACAATAGGTGCCAGCGATAACAGTGGGAGGGTTAGCAGTTATGGTGGTCCAGCAGTAACAGTGGGAGGGTTAGCAGCTATGACGGTCCAGTGGTAACAGTGGGAGGGTTAGGACTCATGACGGTCCAGTGGCAACAGTGGGAGGGTTAGCAGTCATGACGGTCCAGTGGTAACAGTGGGAGGGTTAGCAGTCATGACGGCCCAGTGGTCACAGTGGGAGGGTTAGCAGTCATGGTGGTCCAGTGGTAACAGTGGGAGGGTTAGCAGTTATGACGGTTCAGTAGTATCAGTGGGAGGGTTAGGACTCATGACGGTGCAGTGGTAACAGTGGGAGGGTCAGCACTCATGACGGTCCAGTGGTAACAGTGGGAGGATTAGCAGTCATGACGGTCCAGTGGTAACAGTGGGAGGGTTAGCAGTTACGACGGTCCAGTGTTAACAGTGGGAGGATTAGCAGTCATGGGGGTCCAGTGGAAACAGTGGGAGGGTTAGCAGTTATGACTGTCCAGTAGTAACATTGGGAGGGTTAGCAGTCATGGTGGTGCAGAGGTAACAGTGGGAGGGTTAGCAGTCATGATGGTCCAGTGTTAACAGTGGGAGGGTTAGCAGTCATGATGGTCCAGTGGTAGCAGTGGGAGGATTAGTAGTCGTGGTGGTCCAGTGGTAACAGTGGGAGGGTTAGCAGTTATGACTGTACAGTGGTAACAGTGGGAGGGTTAGCAGTCATGACGGTCCAGTGGTAACAGTGGGAGAGTTAGCCGTCATGGTGATCCAGTGGTAACAGTGGGAGGGTTAGCAGTCATGACGGTCCAGTGTTAACAGTGGGAGGGTTAGGAGTCATGATGGTCCAGTGGTAACAATGGGAGGGTTAGCAGTCATGATGGTCCAGTGGTAACAGTTGGAGGATTAGCAGTCATGACGGTCCAGTGGTAACAGTGGGAGGGTTAGCAGTTATGACGGTCCAGTGGTAACAGTGCGAGGGTTAGCAGTCATGGCGGTCCAGCGGTAACAGTGGGAGGGTTAGCAGTTATGACGGTCCAGTGTTAATAGTGGGAGGGTTAGCAGTCATGACGGTCCAGTGGTAACAGTGGGAGGGTTAGCAGTTATGACGGTCCAGTGGTAACAGTGGGAGGGTTAGCAGTTATGACGGTCTAGTGATAACAGTGGGAGGGTTAGCAGTTATGACGGTCTAGTGGTAACAGTGTGAGGGTTAGCAGTCATGACGGTCCAGTGGTAACAGTGGGAGGGTTAGCAGTCATGACGGTCCAGTGGTAAAAAGTGGGAGGGTTGGGCAGTTATGACGGTCCAGGGAAAACAGTGGGGGGGTTAGCAGTCATGACGGTCCAGTGGTAACAGTGGGAGGGTTAGCATTCGTGACGGTCAAGTGGTAACAGTGGGAGGGTTAGCAGCCATGACGGTCCAGTGGTAACAGTGGGAGGGTTAGCAGTCATGACGGTCCAGTGGTAACAGTGGAAGGTTAGCGTTCATGACGGTCAGTGGTAACAGTGGGAGGGTTAGCAGTCATGACGGTCCATTTGGTAACAGGGGGAAGGTTAACAGCCACGACGGTCCAGTGGTAACAGTGGGAAGGTTAGCAGCCATGACGGTCCAGTGGTAACAGTGGGAGGGTTAGCAGCCGTGACGGTCCAGTGGTAACAGTGGGAGGGTTAGCAGCCATGACGGCCCAGGGGTTTAACAGTGGAAAGGGTTAGCAGCCATGACGGTCCAGTGGTAACAGTGGGAGGGTTAGCAGCCATGACGGTCCAGTGGTAACAGTGGGAGGGTTAGCAGCCATGACGGTTCAGTGGTAACAGTGATGCGGGAGGGGGCTGAGGTTGGTCAAGCAGTTTCGTGGTATTTTCCACTCACTGAAGGTTGCAGGTGTAGGAAAGTAAACACTGAAGGTTGCCAGTGTAGGAAGGTAAACACTGAGGTTTGCCAGTTAGGAAGGTAAACATGAAGGTTGCCAAGTGAGGAAGGTAAAAACTGAAGGTTGCCGTGTAAAAGGTAAACATGAAGGTTGCCAGTGTAGGAGGAAAACACTGAAGGTTGGCCAATGAGGAAGGTAAAACTGAAGGTTGCCAGTGTAGGAAGGTAAACACTGAAGGTTGCCAGTGTAGGAAGGTAAACACTGAAGGTTGCCAGTGTAGGAAGGTAAACACTGAAGGTTGCCAGTGTAGGAAGGCAACACTGAAGGTTGCCAGTGTTAGGAAGGTAAAAACTGAGGTTCCCGTTGTAGGAAGGTAAACACTGAGGGGTTTCCAGTGAGGAAGGTAAGCACTGAAGGTTGCCAGTGTAGGAGGTAAACACTGAAGGTTTCCCAGTTTTAGGAAGGAAAACACTGAAGGTTCCCAGTGTAGGAAGGTAAAACACTGAAGTTTGCCAGTGTAGGAAGGTAACACGGGAAGGTTCCCATGGTAGGAAGGAAAACACGAAGGTTGCCAGTGTAGGAAGGTAAACACTAAAGGTTGCCAGTGTAGGAAAGGGTTTAAACACTGAAGTTGCCAGTGTAGGAAGGTTAAAAAACTGAAGGTTGCCAGTGTAGGAAGGTAAAACACTGAAGGTTGCCAGTGTAGGAAGGTAAACACTAAAGTTTGCCAGTGTAGGAAGGGTAAACACTAAAGGTTGCCGTGTGGGAGGTAAACACTGAAGGTTGGCCAGTGTAGGAGTGTAAACATGAAGGTTCCCAAAGTGTAGGAAGGTAAACATGAGGTTCCCAGTGTAGGAAGGTGAAACTGAAGGTTGCCAGTGTAGGAAGGTAAACATGAAGGTTGCCAGTGTAGGAAGGTAAAACTAAAAGTTCCCAGTGTAGGAAGGTAAACACTGAAGGTTCCCATTTGTAGGAAGGTAAACACTGAAGTTTGCCAGTGTAGGATAGGTAAACACTGAAGGTTGCCAGTGTAGGAAGTAAACACTAAAGGTTGCCAGTGTAGGAGGTACCGAAGTTTGCCAGTGTAGGAAAGGGTAAACATGAAGGTTCCCAGTGTAGGGAAGGTAAACACTGAGGTTGCCAGTGTAGGAAGGTAAACACTGAAGGTTGCCAGTGTAGGAAGGTAAACACTAAAGGGTTTTGCCAGTGTAGAAGGTGAACACTGAAGGTTGCCAGTGTAGGGAAGGAAACTGAAGGTTGCCAGTGTAGGAGGTAAACACTGAAGGTTCCCAGTGAGGAAGGAAAACACTGAAGGTTGCCGTGTAGGAAGGTAAACACTGAAGGTTGCCATGGGGAAAGGAAAACACTGAAGGTTTGCCAGTGTAGGGAGGTAAACACTAAAGGGTTTGCCAGTGTAGGAAGGTAAACACTAAAGGTGCCAGTGTAAGGAAGGTAAACACTGAAGGGTTTGCTAGTGTAGGAAGGTAAACACTGAGTTTGCCCCGTGTAGGAAGGTAAACATGAGGTTGCAGTGTAAAAGGTTTAAAACATGAAGGTTGCCAGTGTAGGAAGGTAAACACTGAAGGTTGGCCAGTGTAGGAAGGTAAACACTGAAGGTTGCCAGTGTAGAAGGGTGAACACTGAAGGTTCCCAGTGTAGGAGGTAACATGAAGGTTGCGGTGTAGGAAGGGAAAACCCTGAGGTTTGCCAGTTTAAAAGGTAAACACTGAAGTGCCAGTGTAGGAAGGGTAAACATGAAGGTTGCCAGTGAGGAAGGGTAAACACTGAAGGTTGCCAGTGTAGGAAGGTAAACATGAGGTTGCCAGTGTAGGAAGGGTTTAAACACTGAAGGTTGCCGTGTAGGAAGGTAAACACTGAAGGTTGCCAGTGAGGAAGGTAACACTAAGGTTGTAGTGTGGGGAAAGGGTTTAAACATGAAGGGTTTCCAGTGTAGGAAGGTAAACATGAAGGTTGCCAGTGTAGGAAGGTAAACACTGAAGGTTGCCAGTGTAGGAAGGTAAACACTGAAGGTTGCCAGTGAAGGAGGTAAAACTAAAAGGGGTGCCAGGTAGGAAGGTAACATGAAGGTTGCCGTGAGGAAGGTAAACATGAAGGTTGCCAGTGTGAAGTTAAACATGAAGGTTCCCATTGTAGGAAGGTAAACATGAAGGTTGCCAGTGTAGGAAGGAAAAACCCCTGAAGGTTGCCAGTGTAGGAAGGTAAACACTGAAGGTTGCAGTTGTAGGAAGGTAACACTGAGGTTCCCAGTGTAGGAAGGTAAACACTGAAGGGTTCCCAGTGAGGAGGTAAACATGAAAGGTTGCCAGTGTAGGAAGGTAAACACTGAAGGTTGCCAGTGTAGGAGGTAAACACTGAAGGTTGCCCAGTGTAGGAAGGTAAACACTAAAGTTCCCGGAGGAGGTAAACATGAAGGTTGCCAATGTAGGAAGGTAACACTGAAGGTTGCCGGTGTAGGAAGGTAAACACTGAAGGTTGCCAGTGTAGGAAGGTAAACACTGAAGGTTGCCAGTGTAGGAAGGTAAACACTGAAGGTTGCCAGTGTAGGAAGGTAAACACTGAAGGTTGCCAGTGTAGGAAGGTAAACACTGAAGGTTGCCGGTGTAGGAAGGTAAACACTGAAGGTTTCCAGTGTGGGAAAGGTAAACACTGAAGGTTGCCAGTGTAGGAAGGTAAACACTGAAGGTTGCCGGTGTAGGAAGGTAAACACTGAAGGTTGCCGGTGTAGGAAGGTAAACACTCTTGCCTTCCACTTGCTTGTTTGTTTTTGATTGTTTATCTGTCTGCTTGTTTACACTAATTTCCTGAAGAGGTCTCTTACTCGGTCACTTTTTTCCTCAATTTCTTGATCACTAACACACTCAATCGTATTTGCTCATCCAGATACTGTCTCCTATACTTTCCATCAAATCCTTCGCCTCATATACCTCTCCCTCTGTCGTACACGCATACGCACACACACACGCACATAAACTCACGCAATCTCGCCCACAAACTCACTGAAACATGCACACACGAGATCACAAACACACACTTGACGAGGTATCACAGTGGGCGCCTGTGACTAGCGGAGTTCCATAGGGGTCAGTCCTAGGACCAGTGCTGTTTTTGGTATATGTGAATGGCATGACGGAAGGAATAGACTCAGAAGTGTTCCTGTTTGCAGATGATGCGAAGTTGATGAGGAGAATTAAATTGGATGAAGATCAGGCAGGAATACAAAGAGATTGGAGCAGCCTGGAAGAATGGTCTGGTAATTGGCTCCTCGAATTTAACCCTGCCAAATGCAAAGTCATGAAGATCGGGGAAGGGCAAAGAAGACCGCAGACGGAGTATAGGATATGTGGCCAAAGACTGCAAACCTCACTCAAGGAAAAAATCTTAGGGTGAGTATAATACCGAGCACATCTCCTGAGGAGCACGCCAACTAGATAACTGCTGCAGCATATGGGCGCCTGTCAAACCTGAGAACAACATTCCGGTGTTTCAGTAAGGAATTGTTCAAGACTCTGTACAGCGTGTACGTCAGGCCCATACTAGAGTATACAGTACCAGTTTGGAACCCACACCTGGTCAAGCACGTCAAAAAATTAGGGAAAGTGTAAATGTTTGCAACAAGACTAGTTACAGGTTAAGGGAAATCAGTCAGACGAAACTGGAGGACAGGTGGATTAGGGGAGACATGACAACGACATACAAAATACTGCGAGGAATTGACAAAGTGGACAGAGACAGGATGTTCCAGAAATGGGACACAAAAACAAGGGGTCACAATTGGAAGTTGAAAACTCAGATGAGTCAAATGGACGTTAGGAAGTATTTCTTCAGTCATAGAGTTGTCAGGAAGTGCAACAGTCTGGAGAGATGTAGTGGAGGCAGTATCCATACATACTTTAAGAAGAGGTATGATGAAGCTAGAGGAGCAGAGAGAGAGTTGACCTAGTGGCGACCAGCGAAGAGGCAGGGTCAGGAACTGTAACTCGACCCCTGCAACCACAATTAGGTGAGTACACACACACACACACACACACACACACACACACACACACACACACACACACACACACACACACACACACACACACACACACACACACACACTGTTGGAGTGTAAGTAAGCTACCATGAAGTGAATCAGGGAAACTAGTTGGCTAGACTTGAGTCCTGGATGTAAGAAGCACAGAATCTGCACTCTGAAGCAGGTGGTGAGAGTGTTGCGGTGTGAAAAGTCATCTGAACTGTGATGTCGGCTTTCATCTACCAAGACATTATTTGAATGAGTAACAAAGAAAGCATTTTCTTTGTCGGGTCATCTTATCTTGGGGGGAGACTGCCGGTCTGTTGTTAAATTCCTTATGTTCCAGTACCAATATTTTTCTGTCTATTGACATGTGCTGCTACAATGTTCTCTCCGCAAACCTCTTCACGAAGACGCACACACGTATGTGTACATGTATGTATGGATGTATATTTATACAGGTGGCCTGGTGGCTAAAGCTCCCGCTTCACACACGGAGGGCCCGGGTTCGATTCCCGGCGGGTGGAGACATTTCGACACGTTTCCTTACACCTGTTGTTCTGTTCACCTAGCAGCAAATAGGTACCTGCGTGTTAGTCGACTGGTGTGGGTCGCATCCTGGGGAACAAGATTAAGGACCACAATGGAAATAAGTTAGACAGTCCTCGATGACGCACTGACTTTCTTGGGTTATCCTGGGTGGCTAACCCTCCGGGGTTAAAAATCCGAACGAAATCTCTCTCTCTCTCTCACACCACATAACACGTGTAACAAGTAAGAAGCCATTGTTGAAGACTGTCCCTCATAACACCTTGCTGCAACAGTTCACAAATATCCTCACGTCTAGTGAACAACGTCCCGTTTTCTCCTAGTTTATTATCAAGTCTGAAAATTCTCTGTAAACTGTCATTACTCAGATACACAAAACAGCTCTAAGCAACGTTTCGCTCAAGACCGTCTTGATAATGCTCTCATTCACATAAACATTGCTTTAATAAAGCGTTGCTCTGTTTTAAGTAGCATAGCAAAACCCATCTTTATGCACTCTGCCTTCTAATCAGAGGCACGTGAATACAACCAGGCAACATTATTGATCCTGATTAGCACTCGGAGGATCGAGCCTCCGCCACTACGGGCCCGTGGGGACTGTTTAGAAGTATTCGGTAAAAAGGGGCTACTTCATCTCCAGACCCCCATTGAAGTCTGTCCGTGAACTAATTTGCCTTCTGTGGACTCCCACTCTTTTCCCTTCAAGGTAATTCTCTTCTTTCCATCCCCGAGTTGCATTATACTTATATTTAAAAACAGAATCAACCTACAAACACCACTGTTCATCTTGTTCTGTCTCAGACGGGGAAAATCGTATCGGATCACCTGTCAAGGTAGATCCCGCCCAGCCAACCCTAGGCAATTTCACATCAGAACGTTTTATATATATTTTATATATATTATATATATATATATTTTTTATATATATTTATATATATATATATTATATATTATATATATATTATATATATATATATATCTACATTTAGCATTGAATGGAAGTACGATAGTAGCGATAACTCAGTAACAGTCCCCGATTTTCGCCCTTTGCAGATTACGATGGGCTTAGGAACACTTTTTCATCTGTTGACTGGGGTAACGAAGAGAGGGTATTAAATTGACAGTTTTCTGAACACTATACATGCTGCTCAAAGAGCGTTTATCCCATATAAAGAAATTAGACAAATGGGAAAAGGGCCCAAAATGGATTTAATAATAGGCTCAAAATATTACTAGGGCATAAGAAAGGAATTTTAGGCGTATCAAAAGAGGTGAGGGTCATCTTATGAATCAGTATATTGACATTAAGAGGGACATTAAAAGGGATAAGAAAAGCTAAAAGGGACCCATGAAATTAAAGTTGCTAGGGATTCTAAAAACTAACCCAAAAAGTTTTTTCCAGGTCTATAGAAAAAAGTTAGAGATAAGATAGGTCCCCTTAAAAATAACTATTGGGCACCTTACTGACAATGAGAATGAAATGTGCTTTGATTTTTAAATTTAATATTTTCTCTCAGTTTTTACACAGGAAGACACTAACAATATTCCAGTAATTAATTTTTTCGTGGGCTAGAAGAAAAAATAAATTATGTAACATCACAGTCACTAGTGAGATGGTTGTGAGGCAGATAGACAGACTGAAGCAAAATAAGTCGCCGGGCCTGATGGGTTTTTTCAAGGGTTCTTAAGGAATGAAAAAGGGAAACTCTGTAAACCAAAAACTAATATTTTAATTTATCTCTTCAAAAGGAAGTATTTGATTGGGAAGTGGCTAAGGGAAACCCCTTTTTTTAAAACGGGGGAAAAAGTCGTTACCGTAAAATTACCGCCCAATAACCCTGCCCTCAATTGTGGGGAATTATAGAGTCAATTTAGCTAGATTATAAGAACCTCTCGAAAAAGCATAGCTTGATTAATGATATCAGCAGGGGATTCACAAGAGGCCGGTCTTGTCAATTAATTTATTAATTTCTTCAGTAAAGCTTTTGGGCTGTTGCCCACAATAAAGAATTTGATATTATTTACTTGATTTTAGTAAGGTTTTTGAAGATTCCGCACCATAGACTGTTAAAGAAAGTGGGTCATGGCTTTGGGGGGGAAAATGCCCTCGTGGATCAGTATGGCTCATGACAGGAAGCGGAGGTCATAAATGGGGTTAAATCGAGTGGGGATCTGAAAACAAGTGGCGTTCCCCGGGGATCAGTCTTGGGCCCGTTGTTTTTTTTAAAATATATAAATGATTTTGAGAGGGAATTATAGTGATTAAAAAAAATTTCCCCGATGAAAAAAAAGATAGGTAGGTAATTGTTAAAACGTAGATGTTAGGGAACTTCGGGAGGATTTAAACAAACTCTATTTTGGTCAAAAAAAGTGCAGATGCAGTTCATGTAGATAAGTGAAGGTTTAAAAGCTTGGGATGCCCAAAAACCCTAATACTTAAAAATTAAATGATGTAGAACTTAGCCATACGATTGCGAAAGGACTTGGGGGTTATGGTGAGCAGCAACCTTAAACCAAGACAGCAATGCCTAAGGTACGTAATAAGGCAAAGATTATGGGGATTTATACAAGGTTTTAGCAAAAAAGAAGTCCCGAGGTCATCTGCGCTTTATCATATTTGTAAGGCCCACCCTTTATTAGCGTCGTTCTGGTCTCCGTATTAAAAAGGAATAAACGTTAGAAAAAATTCAGCGTAGGATGAATAAAATTAATACTGCATCAAAATCTTCCTTATGAAGAAAAAATTTAAGACTCTTAAGTTTCATTTTATTTTTGACGAAGAAGAGGGGGACCTGATCGAAGTGTAAAAGGGAGATAGGTTTAATAAAAAGGGGGGTTTTAAAAAGGTCTTGAGGTATCTCTCCCAAAAAGGGGAAAACCGCATAAGGATTTAAATTAGATAAATTTAGATTTGAAAGGAAAAGGAAAGTATTGGTTTTTGGAAAAGGGTAGTTATGAGTGGAACGTTTCCTAGTTGGGTTTTGAGGTGGACTTTGGGTGTTTTAATTGGTTGGATAAGTCATGGTGGGAGGGTTGGATTTTAGTGGGACTTTCACATCAGGTTATTTTTTGGGTAGCATTGAAAAATTGGGTTGGGTAAATGTTTTGTTAGTGGGATGAATTTTAAAGGACCTGCCCAGTTGGGCCAAACAGGCCTCCTGCGTGTTCTCCCTTTTTTAGTTTTATGTTTTATATATTATATATTATTATTATATTATTAAATAATATTATATATTTATATATAATATATATAAATATATAAAATTTTTATATATATATAATATGTTAGAGGATTTCTGTTTTTATTGTAGTAGGTTGGTAGACCGAACCCTCAGGGGGTACTACCGTCCTGCCCAAATGGTGTTTTAAAAAGAAAGCCCGAATTGTTTTACGATGGTAGGATTGCTGGCGTCTTTTGTTGTCTCATAAATTTTTAAGATTGCAGGTACGTTTGTACTTCTACTTACACTTTGGGGCACAGACATCATGTACCGTTGAGTTATACACATATCTGAGTTTTCTTTGATTTTTTTCTTAATAGTTCTTGGTTTTTACTTTTTCCCTTTTATATCCATGGGGAGTGGAATAAGAATCTTTTCCCCCGTAAGCCATGGTGTTGTAAAAATCAACAAAATGCCGGGAACAATGGGCTAGCAACCCCTTTTCCTGTTAAAAAAACTAAAAAAAAACAAGAAAAGAAAATTGTCAAAAGGGGGAAATTTGTGTGCGTGGAGTTGTGCAAATGATAAGAAAGAGATGATTGGGATGTATGAATGAGAAGAAAAAGGATGCCCGGCTTTAAGTGAAAAAAAAGTGAAGGGGGTGGGTGAGTTTTAGTGGAGAGAAATAAAAAGGGGTTTTTGGTAGGGGGTTTTAAATAGGTTTGAGTAAAGAAAGGAAATAGCATAATGGAGGTAAAGGGGACTATAATGATTAATTCAAGGATTATGTGGAGTAAAAAAAAAGGTTGGTGTGAAAAGTGGGTTATAGTAAGCTTTATGACCTGGGGAAGGAGAAGTATAGAGGAGAGAGAGTTTTTGGGGAAAAAGTTGAGTAATTGTGTGGGAGTTTTGAACCCCAAGTGTGGGGTTACTTGGGGTTTGGGGGTTTTTAAATGTTAAAGGGGGGGGAAAAAAAATTTTGTGGAGTTGTAGTGGAAAAATTTGGGGTCCCGGGGGTAAATAAAAAAAGGGGGAGCCTTTAATTGAGTATGTGTAGAAAGGGTTTGGTAAAAAGTAATACATTTTTATGAAAAAGAGGAAAATAAAATACAAGGTATGATGTAGATGAAAGAAAGTAGTTTTTTTAGTTTTACTATTGGTGGAAAAAAAGGTTTGATGGGTAGGTCCGGATGTACACTTTTATAGAGGGCAATGATATTGGGGATCATTATCTAGTTGTAGCTACAGTTAGGAAAGAGGTAGATGGGAAAAGAGGAAAATGGCAGCAAAAAGTAAGAGGGAGGTAAAAGTGTATAAACTAAGGGGGAGGAAGTTCGGGTGGGAAATATAAGAACTTTTGGCGAAAGGTGGGCTGGTGCAAGTAGATTGTGGGGGGGGGGTTAAAGAGGGTTGAAATAGTTTAAAAATGCAGTATTAGAAGTGGGGGCAGAAGTTTGGGTTATTTGGAGGGGGGTGCAGGGGAAAGGGAGTAATTGTGGGAATGTGAAGTAAAGGGTGTGAAAAAGAGAAAAAAGGGGCTTATGAGAGGTTTTTTTACAAAGCAAAAGTGTTATAAAAAGGTAGGTATAGGAGAGTAAAAGAAAGGTGAAGAGGGGGTGAGAGAGTGCAAAGGAGAGCAGTGGAAAAAGTGGGAGAGGTACTGTAAAGGAATTTTAATGAAAATAAGAAAAAAAATTTGGGAAAATGAGTTAAACGTTAAGAAAGTAGGGAATATGGATTTTTTCAGTTAAAAAAGAGAAGGGGAGTTGTAGATGAGGAGAGGGAAGGTATTAGGTTTATAGCGAGAATATTTTTAAAGGGAAATTTTTAAATGTCGAAAGAAGAAAGGGGGGGCGGAAAATTTATGCATGGGAGGGAGGTATTTCATCTTTTAGGAGGAAGAAAAACAGGAAGTGGGGTGGGGGGGGAGGAAAAGTTTCCTGAGTATCCCGGAAAAAATTTTGGTAGGTTATTATTGAAAGAATTTGAGGTAAGAAAGAAGTAGAATTGAGTGGCAAGGGGTTCAGGTGGGTAGGGGATGTGTAGCTCAATGTTTACATTGAAACATATTGTGAAAAGTATTTAGAAAGGTAGGGAAATTTTTTTGATTTATGGGTTAGAAAAGGCATATGATAGGTGGATAGGGAAATGTGGCGAGTTGCAAGTATATGAATAGGTGGTAAGTTACTAAAAGTGTTAAAAAGGTTTTTTATGAGGATAGTGAGGCACAGGTTAGGGTGTGTAGAAGAGAGGGAGACTATTCCAGAAAAAGTAGGTCTTAGACAGGATGTGTAATGTCACCATGGTTGTTTAATATATTTATAGATGGGGTTGTAAAAGAAGTAAATGCTAGGGTGTTCAGGGAGAGGGTGGGATTAAAATTATGGGGAATTAAATACAAAATGGGAAGTGAACAGTTGCTTTTTGCTGATGACACTGTGCTTATGGGAGATTCTAAAGAAAAATTGCAAAGGTTGTGGACGAATTTGGGGAATGTGTGTAAAGGTAGAAAGTTGAAAGTGAACATAGAAAAGAGTAAGGTGATGAGAGTATCAAATGATTTAGATAAAGAAAAATTGGATATCAAATTGGGGAGGAGGAGTATGGAAGAAGTGAATGTTTTCAGATATTTTGGGGGTTGACGTGTCAGCAGATGGATTTATGAAGGATGAGATTAATCATAGAAATTTATGAAGGAAAAAAGGTGAGTGGTGCATTGAGATTTTATGTGGAGGCAAAAAAAGTTATTACGGAGGAAAAAGAAGGGAAAGTATGAAAGTACAGTAGTACTAACAAATCTTACATGGGTGTGAAGCTTGGGTTGTAAATGCTGCAGCGAGGAGGGCGGTTGGAGGCAGCGGAGATGTCCTGTCTAAGGGAAATGTTGTGGTGTAAATATTATGCAGAAAAATTTGGAGTGTGGAAATTTGGAGAAGGTGTGGGGGTTAATAAAAGTATTAGTCAGAGGGCTGAGAGGGGTTATTGAGGTGGTTTGGTCATTTAGAGAGAATGGAAACAAAGTAGAATGACATGGAGAGCGTATAAATCTGTAGGGGAAGGAAGGCAGGGTAGGGGTTCGTCCTCGAAAAGTTTGGAGGGAGGGGGTGAAGGAGGTTTTCTGGGCGAGGGGTTTGGACTTCCAGCAAGCATGCGTGAGTGTGTTAGATAGGAGTGAATGGAGACAAATGGTATTTGGGACCTGACGATCTGTTGGAGTGTGAGCAGGGTAATATTTAGTGAAGGGATTCAGGGAAACCGGTTATTTTATATAACCAGACTTGAGTCCAGGAAATGGGAAGTACAATGCCTGCACACTAACGGAGGGGTTTGGGATACTGGCAGTTTGGAGAGATATATTGTGTATTGTTATATGCATATACTTCTAAACTGTTGTATTCTGGGCACCTCTGGAAAAACAGTGATCATGTGTGAGTGAGGTGAAAGTGTTGAATGATGATGAAAGTATTTTCTTTTTGGTAATTTTCTTTCTCTTTGGGTCACCCTGTCTCGGTGGGAGAAGGCCCGACTTGTTGAAATATGTATATATATATATATATATATATATATATATATTTTATATATATTATATATATATATATATATTATATATTATATATATATTTATATATAATATATATATTATTTAAGCTATTTAAGCCAAGATCGCAAGACGTGTGGGGGCTAGCTGCGGGATTTTCAATTATAATCCGCATCAACGAGGCTGACCAGGTTAAAACTAACAGGACTTATTGTGAATACTCTGGGAAGTTCCCGTGAAGCGAGAAGACATTTCATTGCACTTTTTTCAAGGAAATTGTGAAGTGTTGTGCAGTTTGTGAATGTTGGTGAGTGGTTTGGGAGTGAGGAAGGACGGCAATGGAGGGGTGGGGGAAGTATAAGGCCTACACTGTGTTTGAGTACCCACCAAAATTATGTACATGCAGACTCGAAAAGCTTTATAAAAACATCTATATCCGCACCATGCCCCCATACTTCATTAACTTCGAATGATTTTGTTTGAGGCATGGATATTTAGTGCATATGTTATGGAAAAACAATTGTAGGATTAATGTAAACGAGGGAGGACAGTCGTGCATCACCCCCACGTCCGGGGGTGGGTGGAAGAGGTGAGATGTGTAATTAGATGGTGAGTTTAACACATTGGATTCAGCAGTGCCCATTAAACCCCCAAATTTTTATAGTGTAATGGGAAAACAAATAAAGTTTATGTGTATTGCTAAGCCAGTGTGAACCATATTGGGGGGGGTTTTTTAATTTCCCGGGAAAACCCTTAAACCCAAATTTTCACATCAGAACGTTTATATATATATTATATATATATTTATATATATATATACTTTATATATATTTATATATCTATATATATTATATATATATATATATTTATATATATATATATCTCATTTTGATTGAATGGAAGTACGTAGTAGCGATACTCTGTAACAGTCCAGATTTTCGCCTTAGCAGATTACGAAGGGCTTAGAGAACACTTTATCATCTGCTTGACTGGTGGTAACGAAGAGAGCTATTAATTGACAGTTTTCTGAAACACTATACTTGCTGCTCAAAGAGCGTTTATTCCCATATAAGAATTAGATCAAATGAAATGGACCCAAAATGGGATGAATAATAGGCTCAAATATCTACTTTCTTTACTTTAAGGCATAAGAAAGGAATTTATAGGCGTATCAAAAGAGGTTGAGGGTCATCTTATGACTCAGATATTGACATTAAGAGGGAACTTAAAATGGGATAAGAAAAGCTAAAAGGGACTATGAATTAAAAGTTGCTAGGGATTCTAAAAACTAACCAAAAAGTTTTTTCAGGTCTATAGAAACACAAGTTAGAGATAAGATAGGTCCCTTAAAACTACTATTGGGCACCTTACTGACAATGGATGAAATGTGCTTGATTTTTAAATTAATTATTTTCTCTCAGTTTTGCCACAGGAAGACACTAACAATATTCCAGTATTTAATTTTGCGTGGGCTAGCAGAAGATAAATTATGTAACATCACAGTCACTAGTGAAGATTGGTGTGTGGCAGATAGACAGACTGAAGCAAAATAAGTCGCCGGGGCCTGATGTGGTTTTGTTCAAAGGGTCTTAAGGATGCAAACATGGAAACTCTGTGAAAACATTAAACTAATATTTTTAATTTCTCTCTCAAACAGGAGTAGTGTTCAGATATGATGGATGATGCTAATGTAACTCTATTTTTAAACCAGGGGACACGTCGTTACATCAAATTACCGCCCAATAAGCCGGACCTCAATTGTAGGCAAATTTTACTGAGTCAATTATAGCTGAGATTAAAGAAGCCATCTCGATAAACGCATGCTTGATTAATGATACTCAGCATGGATTAACAAGAGGCCGGTCTTGTTAACTAATTTATTAAACTTTCTTCAGTAAGCTTTTGAGGCTGTTGACCACAATAAAGATTTGATATAATTTACTTAGATTTTAGTAAGTCTTTTGTTGAGTTCCGCACCATAGACTGTTAAAGAAGTGGCTAGCTCATGGCATTGGGGGAAATGTGCCCTCGTGGAATCGGTCATGGCTCACTGACAGGAAGCAGAGAGTGTCCTAAAATGGGGTTAAATCCGAGTGGGGATCTGTAACAAGTGGCGTTCCCAGGGATCAGTCTTGGGCCCGTGTGTTTATAAATATTATCAATGATCTTGATGAGAGGCATTACTAGTGATATGGAGCAATTCGTCCGTGACACAAAGATAGGTAGGATAATTGATTCAAAACGTAGATGTTAGGGAACGTCAGGAGGATTTAAACAAACTTATTCTTGGTCAGAAAGTGGCAGATGCAGTCAATGTAGTTAAGTGCGTGGTTTGAAGCTTGGGAGTGCCATACCTAATACTTATAAATTAAATGATGTAGAAACTTAGCCATACAGTTGCGAACAGGACTTGGGGGTTAAGGTGAGCAGCAACCTTAAACCAAGACAAGCAAAGCCTAAGCGTAGTAATAGGCAAATAGATTACTGGTTTATATCAAGAAGTGTAAGCAACAGAAGTCAGAGTCATACGGAGCTTTAACTCATTAGTTAAGGCCTCACCTTGGTTATGCAAAGCTCAGTTCTGGGTCTCCGTATTACTAAATGGACAATAAATTCGTTAGAAAACATTCCGCGTAGGATGACTAAATTTAATTCATGCATCAGTAGAATCATCTTTTCTATGATCGTAAGTCCAAGCTGTATGCAATAAAGTCTTCTGTAGTTTGTGACAACAAAACTACCTACGCTTCAAGCAACGTAGACAATAGAGGGGAACAGCCACTGCATCGCACGTGCTCTAGCACGCAACGTGGTTGGCCGCAGGTCATGACATCTCTAGCGGGTCTTATCTAATAAGCGTCTTGAGGATATAGATCTACCAAGAGAGAACCCGCCGTAATGGATTTTATTAAAATAAGATAGTTTAGATTTAGAAGAAAGGACATCGGAAAGTATTGTTTGGAAATAGGGTAGTGATGAGTGGAACAGTCTTACCTCGTTGGGTTATTGAGGCTAGGACGTTGGGTAGTTTCAAATCTAGGTTGGATAAGTTCCTGAGGTGGGAAGGGTTGGATTTGAGTGGGGACTTCAAACAGAGCTTATTTCTTGGGGGTTTAGCATTGAAAACTTGGGTTGGGTAAATGTTTTGTTAGTGGGATATGAATTGTAAAAGGACGGCCTAGTATGGCAGCAGGCCTCTGCAGTGTTCACTCCTTTCTTATGTTCCTTATGTTCTTATTATATATATATATATATATATAGATATATATATATATATTATTTATATATATATATATTATATATATTATATATATATATATATCTATATCTATATATATTATGTTAGTGGATTTCTGTTATTATCTGCTCCTCGTCAAGGTTCGGTTGACACGCTAACATCCTGGGACACCATACCAGGTTCTTACCGTCATGCCAATAGTGATGTGATATAATGAAAGCCTGTAATGTTTACTTGATGGTAGGGATTGCTGGCGTCTTTGTCTGTTCAGAAATTTTTCAAGATTGGCAGGTACGTCTTGATACTTCTACTTACATCATAAGGTCACACTGAACACTACTGGCTACACCGTTGTGTTATACACACTCATCTGAGTTTTCTTAGATTTTATTAATAGTTCATGGTCTTATTACTTATCTTTTATATCCATGGGGAAGTGGTATAAAGAATCTTTCCCTCGTTAAGCCATGCGTGTGGTAAAAGTCACCTAACATGCCGGGGAACAATGGGCTAGCAACCCCTTTCCTGTTAAACATTACTAAAAAGCAAAGGAAGAAGAAACTTGTCACAAGTGGGAAAGTTGAATGTGCGTGGTGTTGTGCAAATGATAAGAAAGAGATGATGAAGAGGAGGTTATGAATGAGAAGAAACTGGATGCTCCTGGCTTTAGTGAACAAAGCTGAGGGGGTGGGTGAGTTTCGTGGAGAGAAATAACTGGGATTAGGTCAGGTTTCAAATCGAGTAAGAAGACTAAAGACGGAAGTAGCAATAATGTAGGAAAGAGGGACTATAAATGTCTTAATTCATGGATTATGTGGAGTAAAAATAAAGGTTTTGGATGTGAAAAGTGGGTTATAGTAAGCGTTTATGCACCTGGGAAGAGGAAGTAGTATAGTGGAGAGAGAGCTATTGGGAAAATGTTGAGTAATTGTGTGGGGGAGTGTTTGAACAAGTGTGGAATTACTTTTGGTGGGGATTTTAATGTTAAAGTGGGAAAAAAAAAATGTTGTGGAGTTAGTATAAGTAGGTAAAATTTGGAGGGTGGTGCGGGGGTGTAAATGAAAGGGGCGCTTTACTGAGCTATGTGTAGAAAGAGGTTTTGTAATACGTAATACATAATTTTATGAAAGAGGATAAATTAAATATACAAGGTATGATGTAGCAAGTAATGAAAGTAGTTTTGTAAGATTAGTTTGGTGGATAAAAGGTTGAAGGGTAGGCTCCAGGATGTACGTTTATAGATGGGCAAATGTATATGATCATTATCTGTTGTCGCTACAGTTGAGTAAGAGGTAGAGGGAAGAGGAAAATGGAGGCAAGAAGTACGAGGGAGGGTGAACGTGTATATTATAAAAACTAAGGGAGGAGGAAAGTTCGGGTGAAATATAAGCAACTATTGGCAGAAGGGGGCTGGTTGCAAGTATGAGTAGTGGGGGGGGGGGTGTGAAGAGGGTTGAAATGGTTTTTAAAAAGGCAGTATTAGGATTGTTGGGGCAGAAGTTTGTGGTTATCGGAGGGTGGGTGCAGGAGGGAAAGAGGAGTAAATTGGTGGACTGATGAGGTAAAGGGTGAGGTAAAGAGAAAAAAGGTAGCTTATGAGAGGTTTTTACAAAGCAAAAGTGTTATGAAGAGTAGAGTATATGGAGAGTAAAAGAAAGGGTGACGAGGTGGTGAGAGCGTGCCAAAGGAGAGCAGATGATAGCGTGGGCGAGTTACTGTCAAGGAATTTTAATGATAATAAAGAAAAAAATTTGGAGTGAGTTAACAGTTAAGAAAGCTGGGAAGTATGGATTTTGTCAGTTAACAAACAGAGAGGGGAGTTTGTAGAGGGAGAGGGAGGTATTAGGCTTTGATAGCGAGATATTTTTAAGGGAACTTTTAAATGTCGCCGAAGAAGAAAGAAGAAAGGGGAGGCGGTTAATTCATGCACTGGCCAGGGCGTATATCATCTTTTAGGAGGGAAGAAGACAGGATGTGTTGAGGGGGGAGGAATAAGTTTCCTGAGTATACCAGGAAAACGTGTACGGTAGGATTATATTGAAAGAATTAGGAGGTCCGCCAGAATGTAGAATGCAGATGCGCAAGGAGGCTTCAGCGTGGGTAAGGGGTGTGTAAGACAAAGTTGTTTACTAGGAAACTATATGTGAACAGTATTTAGATAAAGGTAGGGAACTTTTTTATTGATTTTGGATTTAGAAAATGCAATGCTAGAGGTGGATAGGGGAAGCACTGTGGAGATGTTGCAGTATATGGGAATAGGTGGTAAGTTACTAAATGCCGTAACAGAGTTTTTATGAGGGATAGTGACCGGCACCGGTTAGGGTGTGTAGGAAGAGAGGGAGACTACTTCCCAGTTAAAGTAGGTCTTAGACCAGAGCTGTGTAATGTCACATGGTTGTTTAATATATTTATAGTGGGTTGTAAACGGAAGATAAATGGCATAGGGTGTTCAGGCGAGGGGTGGGATTAAATTATGGGAATTACATACAAAATGGGAAGTGACACAGTTGCTTTTTGCTGTGACACTGTGCTTATGGGGGGGGGGAGATTCTAAAGAAAAATTGCAAAGGTTCGGGGACGATTTGGGAATGTGTGTAAAGGTAGAACGTTTGAAAGTGAACATTAGAAAAGAGTATAAGGTGATGAGGAGTATCAAATGGACTTTTTCAGATAAGAAAAAATTGGATATCACATTGGGGGGAGGAGAGTTATGGAAGAATTGAATGTTTTTCAGATATTTGGGAGTTGAGTCAGATCAGCAGAGGATTTAATGGAAGGATGAGGATTAATCTAGAATGATGAAGGAAAAAAAAAAGGTGAGTGGTGCATTGCGATATATGTTGAGGCAAAAAATGTTATCTACGGGAGGAAAAGAAGGGGGAAAAGTATGAAGTCAGTAGTACTAACACTCTTACATGGGTTTGTGAAGCTTGGGTTGTAAATGCTGCAGCGAGGAGGCGGTTGGAGCAGCGGCGATGGCCTGTCTAAGGGAAATGTGTGGTTGTATATTATGCAGGAATATTCGGAGTGTGGAATTAGGGAGAAGGTGTGGATTTAATAAAAGTATTAGTCAGAGGGGCTGAAGAGGGGTTATTGAGGTGGTTTGGTCATTTAGAGAGAATGGATTCAAAAGTAGTATGCATGGAGAGCGTTTATAAATCTGTAGGGGAGGAAGGAAGGCAGGGGTATGGGTCGTCCTCGAAAATTTGGAGGGAGGGTGTTGAGGAGGGATTTCTGGGCGAGGGTTTTGGCTTCCAGCAAGATGCGTGAGTGTGTTTGTAGGAGTGATATGGAGACAAATGGTATTTGGGATCTGACGATCTGTTG
Organism: Cherax quadricarinatus; assembly: GCF_026875155.1. Lineage (NCBI taxonomy): Eukaryota > Metazoa > Arthropoda > Malacostraca > Decapoda > Parastacidae > Cherax > Cherax quadricarinatus. The sequence continues at coordinate 1,893,905 of NC_069425.1, forward strand.
AGTTGTGAGCAGGGTAATATTTAGTGAAGGGATTCAGGGAATACCGGTTATTTTATATAAACCAGACTTGAGTAGAAATGGGAGTCATGCTGCACATAAACGGAGGGGTTTGGGATTTCTGCAGTTTGGGAGATATATTGTGTATTGTTATTGCATATACTTCTTAACTGTGTCTTCTGAGACCTTGGAACAAACAGTGATCATGTGTGAGTGAGGTGAAAGTGTTGAATGATTATGAAAGTCTTTACTTTTTGGTAATTTTCTTTCCTCTTTGGTCACCCTGTCGGTGGGTGATGGCGACTTGTTGAAATATGTATTATATATATATAATATATATATATATTTTATAAATATATATCTATATATATATATAGATATCTATATAATATTTATATATATATATATATATATAAATTTAAGCAATTTAGCCAAGATCGCAAGACCGTGTGGCGGGCTAGCTGCGGGATTTCAATTATAACTCCGCATCACGAGGACTCTGACCAGGTTAAGGACTTCAACAGGACTTATTGTGAATACTCTGGGCAAGGATTTCAGTGAAGCGAGAAAGACTTCATTGCCACTGTTTAAGGTAAAATTGTGGAAGTGTTGTGCAGTTTGTGAATGTTGGTGAGTGGTGGTAGTGAGGCAGACGGCCAGTGGAGGGGTGTGGGAAGTATAAGTCCTACACTGTGTATGAGTACGACAAAGATTATCGTACATGCAGACCTCGAAAAGCTCTTATAAAAACATCTATTATATCCAGCACCATGCACATACTTCCAGTTAACTTCGAAATGATTGTGTCGATGTGGACTATTTAGATGCATTATGTTATGGAAAAAACATGTAGGATTAATGTTAACGAGGGAGCGACCAGTCAAGGTTTTGGGGGGGGGGATCCCCCCCAGTCACGGGGTGTGGTGGAAGAGGTGAGATGTGTAATTAGATGGTGAGTGAACCACATTGGTTCAGCAGTGCCCATACCCACATTGTTCATAGTGTACATGGGAAACCAAATAAAGTTAATGTGTATGGCAAGACAGTGTGAACCAATATATATGTGCAAGTCCATGTGTATTGTAACTCCCGGGATAACCCCATCAACATCCTGCGATCCCCACCTAATTCCCAGGGAAAGTTTCCCCTTCCCCTCCAGGCCCTCACCAGCCGTCAATCCAACCAGGCACCACGGTCAAGTTCATACCTTCACGCACCAAACCCACTCCAGCATGTCATATTACACTCCTATTGTCTAGTTCCTAGCAGCTGGATGCCACACAGGAGGAAGCAAGCAGCCAGGGACATGGCACAGCTGGGCAATTCTAGGAGAGGCAAGTGTCGGGTCAGGCTTGCAGCTTCGTTGTCTCAACTCTAGTGGATTCCTCGCAGGGAACGGTAGTTGCCCTGGTCAGGTGTCCTCTGTGGAAGTGATGATCAGCGCCACCTCAGGCACCTGCAACCCACTCCAACAGATCTCATCTTCATCAGCCAATATTTGGAAACAAATTTAAAGCAACAGGTACGAGGACACTCACACATAGTCCCAAATGCAGCCGTCACACGCAGCTGGGAATCTTTACAGATCCTGAAAAAAGGTAACACGCATGGTTCACTATCTAAATGCTACCCACCAACATCAAGGAGGACAACTTGTCTTTTTGGCAATGTTGCTCAGCTGTGCCGGAAAGAGGGGAAAAGAGGGTAGCCTCAATGATAATTAAACCTTAGACTTTTCTAGAGTGATAACCTTATTCGATTCCCGTCTACACAAAATAGGGAGAGGCAGGAACCCCACTTCATTCTACTGACAGTGAAAATATTCGATCCGGTGAGTAAGAAAATTGAATAGGGCAAACAGTGGGGGCAATCAGACATTAGTACCAGTGAAAATTTAGTTGCTCCCTGGGTGGATATGACCCAGCTGAAGACTTGAAGAAATCACCCTGCCAGTGGAAAACAGTGGCCACCAACAGTTCCAACCACTCTGCCCCATTATGGGACCATTGATTGTGGAAGACTCTGAATTTACAAAGCCAATAATGTCATTCCCATCTGGCTTGCTGGGGGTTACACTGGATTAGGCCACAGCATTTAAAGGAATTGGTATTCCTGGTTATTGGGGAAATGCAGAGACCTGCTTCAGAGATCACAAGGTTCGTCAACAATTCCTTGGCTGTTGATTCCTGATTGGAATTAGACCTTTCTTTTTGGGTGCACACTTTGTGCAACTTAAAAAGAAGGATGGAGGAATTGGCAAATTGCAGTAGGCAACACGTTATGCCGCTCATATTCCAAAGAAAACTGCTGTTCGAAGTATTCGTGCACAGGCATCCATGATGCTTCAACCAAACCAGCTTGGCTTTGGTGGTCTCTCAAGGAAGTGAAGCAGCGGTTCATGCAACAAGGGCAGATATATTAACAACCTGCATAGGGACAATGCAGTGGTACAAATCAGATTTCAAGAATGCTTCACTCTCCTGAAAAGAGACGTGGGTATTGCGCAGTCATGAAACTTTCCTGGTCTCTTCTTTTGTTTCAGTGGGTATAGAAGGAATTCATGCTTCTCATTGGAGAGCATGAAACACATCATCGGAGGGTGTCCAAAAGGAAATCCTCTTTGCACCATTTCTCCTTCTGGTATAGCAGTTAGGAATCAAGTCAGATGACCACGAGATAAACAATCTGGTTTCTAGATGATGGGCACACTAGCAGGTACAAAGCAAGTCCTCTACATGATCCTTACACAGGTAATGGACACGGGGGACAGGAAATGGGTCTCATCTGAATTCTCCACATGTGAAATATCTCATCAGTTCCCAAGTGATAAATCCGTGCGATCAAAAAACCACCAGGAGCAGCCAGCAGTCATTGCCCCCAACAATAGTGTCTTGCTAGGAGAACTCTGGGAAGCGATGCCTTGAACAAATTCTCAGGAAAAAGAAATTGGAAGAGTAAAGGAGAATGGAACAAGATAGGCAATCTGGACACCCCGATGCCTTGTACCTTCTCCAACGTGGCTTGTGTCTGCCCAGGTTGACATATTTCTAAGATGTGCACCTTCATATGATCCCCTATTCGCACGAATTGACGTATTCTGAGGCAGATTTTTTACGAACGTACTTAACCTTACTCTAGAAAGTACGGCAGTGGAACCACGCTACACTTTCAGTCAGACTAGGAGGATTGGTGTCGCAAGTCATCACAGATTGGTTACCTGCTTTTCTGTCCCATGTATTGCATCCAGGAGCTTGTAGCAGCGATTTCTCTGAACATCTTAGGGACAAGATTGGAGACCAGGGACCAAAAATCAATGACAGAGCACTAGATCTGGGAATCTATCGGCCTCTGAAACCAGACCTTGCTCCCCCCAACAACTACAAACAATCGCACGTGTGATGGTTCCAATAGTGAAAATTTAGCCCAACACTGCTTCGGTGTGTCAGGGAAGGATAGAAGCCCGCCTCTGGCAGTGAGTGCCCCTCATGCTGGGGATTTTTGTTGGTTGTTCCCAACTCCAGCCTTGGCACACGCCTCGACCCACAGACCTGCATTCAGGGTTGCCTTGACTTGCCCCTCCTATTCTCGCCGAACACCAGGGTTGTATTTGTGGCAGCAGTGAAGCAGCAGACCGATTTGGGTACCATGGTTTTGCGGTTGCCATAAATCCGAGGAAAAGATTGCAAGAATGAGGAGGTTTATTACATTATCACGAGGAGCCTCACAACAGCTGGATGCCCCAGCAGTAAGGGAGTATCCACACTTTGCAGATTGATGGCAGCCAGAAGACGTCCAGATGTTATCACCCTTCAAGCTGGACAGATGGGGAAGCTGGTGGTGTGGGACTATACATTGTGCATCTACCTTGGCTGATACCTATCTCCAATTACACCAGGGAGGGAAGGGGGGCGCTTGCCAGCTTCAGGGAGTTCCCCAAAAGTCTAGAAAGTATGGAGAAACTTGCCCATCAATATATTTTGTTCCCATAGGTCAGGAGACCCTTAGCCATGGGGAAAGAGTGCATTTAATTCTTAAGGAGTGGGGAAAAAGATCATAGGGTAACTCGGGATCCAGGGCAGCTTGTTTCCTGATCCAGCGGCTCAGTCTGCGGCTGTTCGATAGGGGTAATGACTGCTGATTTTTGGGCACACGCCAGCTCTGAAGAAGCTGGATGTAGATTGTCGCTTATAAATCGGTGATACCACACGTAACAACAATGCCACCGTATGTGCCACCTTTATATCAACAATTGTATTCTTAATATCTTGTGTACCATATTATGTTATAAAATATTCCTTATTGGTAAAAAAAAATATATATGAAAGGATGGGGTGGTAGGGAAGTGGAATTTTCAAACGCTTCAGGAAGAAATACCACCTATTCTTCCTGGAAGCCTTTTTATCCACTTCTCGAGGTATGGGTCCACAATTTACACAGTGGTGGACCCCATCCTATATATAATTTATTTTTAAAACTATATCTTATATATATAGATTTATATTATAATATATATATATATATATATAGATATAGTATATATATATATATTATATATATATATAGATATGCAATAAGCCAACAGTAAACAGGAGATTTCAGAATATGCCAAACAACCACTGTGAAAGAATATGAGCAAATTCAAGTGCTTTTTCGTGACTCTCACATTATCAAGAGATCCATGATAAGTATGCATCAAAGGAAGCACATAAAGGTTCTAGCGCACACCTCATTATCACATCCACAACAAAGCTACACCTGGACGTGCGGCTCATAGAAACGGAACACTGTAGCAGGCCTGCTTGGCCCAACTAGAAGGTCCTTTAACACAACCCACCAACAAACTATTCTATCCAGAAGAAGTAAGATTTTTAAACTTTTATTTATTTGTATAATGTATTATTAAATTCTTCCCAAATTCTATTAATTATAAATGGATCTAATTTCTATAAACCAATGGAAATACTCATATTATTGCAAAACTGCCTATTTATGAAACACGATTCCAATTATATTCCTGTCGACCATGGAGGTTGCTGATATACTTTCTCAACTTTTTGGACACCAATTGGATGGTTAAATATCTTTACATGAATATAAATCGAAGATTGAATATTGTCCAGTTCTAATGCTTATCTTTATGATGTTTTAATCTTAGTTCGAGACTTTACAGTTTGACCGTTAATAAACTTTATCGCAACATATTACACGGAATATTATTAGACACCAATCTGTCAGGCATTTTGGGTGGGAATTCTTTATCCAAAAGTTTTTTTTACTGTATCAGACTTTTTAAATACAACCTTGGTATTAAAAAGTCTTAAGAAGAGAGAAGGCATATCAACAAGTTTTCATGGTAAGGGAAGAAAGAACCAACAATTTTTAGTTGATAATGGTTGTCTTTTTGATTGTATAAAGGTTTTCTAGACAAACTTTTAAAGATTTATCAATTACGTTTCTTTGGGTATTTGAAATATTAACCTCTTTCATAATTTGGATATTTCTTCATCTATGAACTCCGGATACAAATACGTAAGCTCTCAAAAACATGGTGATGAGAAAAAGACGTTTAAACTCTATCTTGATATGACGAATAACAGTGGACATAGGAACAGTATTTGTAGGTTTCTGTAAATTTTAAATTTGAATTCATTAATTACCCTTAATAATTAAAACATCTAGAAAAGGCAATAAGTTCATTTTTCTTCAAAATCACAGTAAACTTTATAAAGGGCTAAGCTCTTTAATTTGAAGGAAATGGTGTGTATATCTACATGTCTTGGGCATAAGGCACAAAATCATCAACATATCTTAAACCCATTTAGGCTCTATTAGGGGAGGATTGTGTTAAGCAACCTTGTTTCAAAAAATTCCATGTAATAGGGTTACTAAGGACAGGTGAAGAGGATTTCCCATTTGGCACACAAAACTTCTGAGTGTAAAACTTATCATTAAATACAATTTGCATCAACAATGCAAAGTTTAATAAGTTTAATGATAGTAGGAATGGCAAATGGTAAATCATAGTTAACGAGTTCTTCAGATAAGAAACTTAATAATCTCACAGGAACTTTTCGTAAAAACAATGAAAGTACATCAAAACTAAACCAGTTAAAAATTTAAGTCAGATCAAGGCAGCATAATTTATCAATTAAAATATATGTTGTTTTTCACCTTAAAGTTTAGAAAATTTTGCCCCCCCCCCCCCCCCCCCCCCCCCCCCTCCCCCCCCCCCCCCCCCCCCCCCCCCCCCCCCCCCCCAACAATAGGGCTCAAAATATCAACAAGCCTTTGGAATAATTTATATGAAATGATCCTTGGAGCTAATAAAATGGGCGCTCTGACTGGTTCCCTGGTTTGTGTGTTTTTTATTAGTCATTACATTAAGGTAAAGATGGATTAGTGAAGTAAATTGTTTGATAATTCATCTTGCCTTTCAGTAGAAGTTTTATTGTTTTATTGAAATTGCTGTTAACGGTATCTAAGGGTTTTTCCTAAGTTTAGAATAGTTTCAGTCTCATCTAAGAAGATTATCATTTTTTCTTGTAATCTATTTTCTTTCATAATTACTATTGCATTTATTTGTCTGCTTCAGTAAGGGGGTGCAAATTTTTATGTTATTAAGTGTTCATCTTAAGACCTCAAAGTATCTTTGAGGGCAATTGGGAATGTTGGTTTTAACCTAGGCTATATACCATTCCTTTATAATTTAATTCATCAGAGGATAAACTCAGAAAAATTTTTAAAGTTACGAAAAGATTTTGCAATTTTTGAAGTTTTGCACTTCAAAAAAGTAATAATTGTTGAAATTGCAAAAGCCTTTGTCGGCTTTGAGAAATTTTTGATTTATCAACTGATTGAAATTATTATTGTAAAGGATGCTATATAGCTCTATTTTAAAATTAACAACATTCCCAAAAATGGCCTCAAAGATTTCTTAAGTCCTCTGAGGTATCGAGGCCACTTAGCAGCTTTTGCACTGCTCCTTCGTTGTTTATATGTCATCCAGCACATGTTGGTTTGTTCCCTGTTGGAGTTCCCCTCTATGCTGTCTTCTCGGAACAATTCTGTGTCTACAGTAAAACTTCCTTAACTCTCCTGTTGAGCTTCCTCGCTACTCGTGATCGTTACATGTGAGTTCCCCACCTTCTTTCATCAGCCTGATTACCTGGTATTTGACTGTGTCTTCCCTCCTGATGTGGCTGAACAGCGTTTGGGTCTGACTTGATTTCGATGCTATGTTATTTTCATACTGTCGCTGGCTCCCTCCTTACCTGTGATTTTACTCATTCCTGGCTCTTCGACTAGTCTCTTTATTTTCCTGTGTTTATTTTGCTTCTGTACTTTTTCCATGCTCTATTACACTTAGTTTTTTGCCCTCCCTACACCTTCGGGTAAACCAATGAATCGCTTGGTCTTCCAATTATTTTTCTGTTGCCCTCGGGAACCAAACCTTTCTCTGCCTCCTTGCCTTTTGGTTGTTACGAATTCCATCATTTCATTTACCGACTTTCCTGTGTGTATGTGTGTGTGTGTGTGTGTGTGTGTGTGTTCACCTGAGCGCGTGCGTGCGAGCGCGTGTGTGTGCAAGAGAGAGAGAGAGAGAGAGAGAGAGAGGATCACCTAGCTTAGACCAGTAGGCCTATTTACAGTCTTCTATTATTATCATGTGACTTAGGTTTAAGGTCACCACCTATTTCGCGGGTCATTAAGGTTGGATGTCACTCACTCACAACCAGTCAAGAATACTTTAATCCATGAGCAGATATACACTAAGAAACTACTTTCTCGGAGCATGTATATAATATATATATATATATATATATATATATATATATATATTTATATATATATATATATAATTATATATATTATATATACATTGTGTGTGTTGTAACTGCATGTTGTGGTGTACTTACAGGTACGGAGGCAATATGGAGATCACTGGTAGTGTTGCTATCATAACAGGAGCTGCCAAAGGGCTCGGCAGAGCCTTTACTGAGAGTCTTCTTGCCAGAGGAGCCAAGGTCAGTGTTTCTTGTTGATGAATAAGGCACATGCAACACTTGGGTAACACTGTTTCTACTGGAAACAGTGGAAGAAGTCCAGAGGTAATTTCAAGGTGTTCGTTCCCTCAAACTTGATAGGTGATCAGTCTTGTTGACCAGTTGGACCCTCGGGCTACTGGCAGCAACTGTCATCTTGACCAGGTGCACCTGCGTGCCAATCAATCACCAGTGACGAGTGATCTTAGGCATAGATATTAGGAATGCTCTGTAAGTTTGTCATATGTACATTAGAGGTGTCACAGGTGTCTCACTGGTGTCACAGATGTGTCACTTGTGGGTTTCAGGTGTGTCACGGGTCTACCTACCTTGTGTCTATATGGGAAGATGCTTCAGGGATCAAGGACCCCATGTCTAGCCCTCACGGTGGATCAGGACCTGATCAGTTCAACATATGAACCTGGTTGGTCAGGCACTGACTTTAGGCATCTGCCAGGGGTCTATTGGTAATCCCTTTATGTGTGATGAAACGCAGTTGTATTGAATGAGTTTATTGGGTCGTTCTTGGAAGCGAGGAGCAATGATAAGTCTTCGGAGGCTTCTTACTTAATTTGCAATGTCGTGGGGTACACAGGCAGTGTGTTAAGTGGCAATGGCCTGGGATGGCCATGCCTGCAAGGGAGAGAGGAGTAGGCCTTGTTGACTGAGTGAAGACCGCTGAAAGAGTGAGAGGAGGCAGGTCTTAGCATACTGAAGTGGTAGGCCTATAGGTGGCAGCACGAGCATGGTGCGAAATATGAACTCAGCTGGCAGACAGCATAGGCTGTCTATGCAGACAGTATAGGCTGTCTACATTTGCTTGGCCATGCACCACCATGGTCGTCCCTGACCATGATTGGCTATAAAAAAAAGCTTGGTCTCTCTCTCGCAGGAACAGGGCACAGAGCACAAAATAAAAACACATGGAAAAAAAAACTTCCCACAGAGAGGGAAGAAAAGAAGGTGGTGTGTGTTAAACATCGAGGTCAAAAGCAGTGAGCGTCGAGGGGCATCACTGCACACCTTCCTGCATCTGGACAGATACTGCAACACAGGAGATATAGCTGTTCAGAGACGACTCAGCAAACACCTGGGAGCCGTAATCATACACCATACTGCAGTGAGCAGGCTAGCAGTCAAAGTGACATCATCTTTGTGCAGGCTGCTCACTGAAGCTATGACATGAGGCTGACACAGTGCCTGCCATCAGGGTCAAACTACAGCTTGACAAGTGTCATTCTCTCAGCAGTTGGAGTTATAGCAGAGGTTAGTTAAGCATCCTCAGACTGATTTACATATAACTGCTCTGCGGTCTGAAAGTGAAGTGAAACAAATTCAGTGGGAATCGTAGCAGGTTACAATTCTGCAAGGCATCACGAGCAGCGAACATAAAAAGCTTTCGTACAAGAGGCTCAGATGCTCGGGGCTGACTATATCAGCTGTCAAATGCGTGGGTCACACCGGGTGACAGGCAACACAATGGTCTGGGCTCAGACCTGTGGTCCACACATCTGGACTCAAGACCACACAGGACACATGGAAAACTGCACACACCCACACTGCATATGCAGTACTACATGGCTTACTAGCAAATGACGCTTTTCTGTGCAATAATCGACACTAAGCTATACACGAACATGTGAGAACACTAAGAGGAGTTAATTAACACATGACATATATCTTCTCTCAATTTTCTCGACAGTACTGAAATAATTACTAGAACACACGATGTGATATTGAGTGATGTCAGGCGTGACGTCGCGAGGCGACGTCAGCAGTACGGTGATGTCAGCAGACTTTTCGAGGTGACGTCAGGCAGACATCGTGACGACATGAAGTTGGGCAGCATCGTAGGTGATGTCAATGGAGTGATGCGGCAGCAGACCACAGCATGTGGCTAGGGACGTCTGGCTAGGTAACCCACGTAGCTCGTAGATCCATGTGGCATCATCCACACATAGCTTCGTGATCTACGTGGCTTGCTGCTCCATGTGGCTTGGTGATCTGCGTAGCTTCGAGTGGCTCGGGCACTCGGATACACAGCTCTGGGATGAAATCACACGGAAAACAGCAGAAAACACAGCAGAAGGAGTGAGAGCAATGGTGAGTGGTGTATGGTGTGGTGTACAGCCTGGCAAGCGTGGGCGAGGCAAGGAGTGGCCACTTCCTCCTCTCACCCACAAACACGGGGAGAAACACTCACACTGGATGCAGAAATTACCACAAACTCACCTTTGACTTGCTGAAATAGCTGTGCTGAGCTGAACAACAACAACAGAACTGTATGCTGAACATGTGACTTGAACAGTGTAGGATGCTGTGGCATCCTACACTGCTGAAATTTACAGATATGACATCAGTATAACTCGTTGAGAGACAGATGCTTCCTGTGTAGGGTGATGAAGTGAAGATGAATTCATCCTTCTTCCTTCCCTCCTCGGCCAACACAACCACTGTTTTGAGTCCTCAGGTCAAGAAGGGAAACTGGTCAGTGGCTGGACAGCAGGGAAAGAAGTTGACGATCAAGAAGACGAAGGGAAAGGTAGAAACGATGATGAAGAAAGAGACTGCCGTGGAAACTGTTGTGGAAACATCTAATACATTCTCAGTGCTACCCGACGAAGTGAGTCCACTAGGGGAAGTCACGACAAAACGACACCAAGGAAGGTACGAATATTGTTGTTGTTGGGGTAGCCAAGTTTAAGGGATATGGATAGGGCGTTTGCTTGAAGGACAGGAGTAGGAGACAGAGAGTTTGCTTTCTGGGGCGGGAATGGAGGATATTGTTAGCCGTCTGGATGACATCATGAGAGGTAATGGGAGTAATCCTATTATCTGTCTCAGTACTGGAGGCAACGATGTTGGCAGACGTAGGAGTGAAGACTGATTAGCAGGTATAGGTCAGCAATAGAAATAATTGAGTAAGGGTGGGAACCCCCTCATATGTGTATTTTGCCCAAAGGAGGGGAAGTTGGAAATGAATGGTTTTCCAGGGGGAATTGGTGCAATTTCTGGCTGGACAAATATGTAAGGAAAATGTGGTAACATTTATTGACAATGGGACCTCTTCTATGGCAGAAATGACATGTATGCCCGGGATGGGGTTCACTTATTAGGTGTGGGGTGGGAGCACTGGGAACTGCAGTGGAGGGAGCAGTTAGGACTTAAAACTAGGAGTAGTTAGTGGTATGGGGTTTTTGGGAGGGAAAAAAAGTGAAGCCCAGTGTAGTGAAATTTCGAGTTCTAGGGGAACTAGTAATAATAAGAACGAGGTAGATATTGAAAAGCCAGGGACCTTGGGTGATAAGGACAGTAATAGGTTTAGTAGAAAAATAGAAATGAGCAGGAAGGGTAAAAAGAAAGGAGAGTCTTTCAATGTTTATTATGCTAATTGCCTTTGTGCTAGGATAAGATGGACGAGTTGAGATTAGTTGCTAGTGCAGGTAAATTGATGTATTTGCCTTAACTGAGATGTGGTTTAATTAAAAAAGTCGGGACATGCCTGCGGAATGTCATATTCAGGTTTTTAATTGTTCCAAGAATAAAAGGGTATTGGGAAGGGGAATGGGGGGCATTGTATGTCTGAGATCGCTTGAACTGTTGCATAAAAACGGGTATTAAGTCGGGAAGTAACACATACAGAGTCTTTTTGGTTTGAATTTTCAGAGGGGCATGAAAAACTGAAATTTTTGGAGTGATATACCGCCCCAAACTTAGATAGGGACCCAAAGGGGGGAAATTTGGTTTTAAGGCCAAAAGGGACGATAATGTAGTAATTCTAGGGAGACTTTAACTTGAGTCATGTTGATTGGAATTTCTTGACTGGGAATTTAGAATCATACGACTTCTTAGAAGTATTTCAGGAATTGTTTTTTGAAGCAGTTTGTGACAGAAAACTACAAGGGGAAAAAAAAACCTGCTTGACTTAGTTATGGCAAAACAATGAATCCCTTGTTAAATAATTTAGAAATTTCAGAGGAATGGGTGCTAGCGACCACAAATTCAATTTCATTTAGCATTGAATGGAAGTACGATAGTAGCGATAACTCAGTAACAGTCCCAGATTTTCGCTTAGCAGATTACGAATGCTTAGAGAACATTATCATCTGTTGACTTTGGGGTAACGAAGAGAGCTATCAATATGACAGTTTCTGAACACTATACATGCTGCTCAAAGAGCGTTTTTTCTCATATAAAGAAATTAGGGTCAAATAGAAATGAACCCCAAAATGGATGAATAATAGGCTCAAATTTCTACTAGGGCATAAGAAAGGAAATTTTTAGGGTATCAAAAGAGGTGAGGGTCATCTTATGAAACAGTATATTGACATTTAAAAGGGACATTAAAAAGGGGATAAGAAAAGCTAAAGGGACTATGAAATTAAAGTTGCTAGGGGTTCTAAAACAAACCAAAAAAATTTTTTCCAGGTCTTAGAACAAAATTTAAGAGATAAGTTTGGCCCCCTTAAAAAACTATGGGCACCTTTGACAAAGGAATGAAATGTTCTTGATTTTAAATAATTATTTTCTCTCAGTTTTTACACGGGGGACCAAACAATTTTCCCAGTAATTAATTTTTACTGGGCTAGAAGAAGTTTAAATTATGAAAACATAAACAGTCACTATTTGAGGGGTTGTGAAGCAGTTTGCAGACTGAAGCAAAAAAGGGTCCCCGGGTCCTGATGGGGTTTTTTTCCCGGGGTTTTCTTAAGGAATGCAAAAGGGAAAATCTGTGCCCTTTAACTAAAATTTTAATTTATCTTTTTCAAACAGGTTTGGTGTCTGATATGGGGAAAAAATGGCTAATGTAATTCTATTTTTAAAACAGGGGACAAGAGTTACCTTTAAAATTTTTACCGCCCAAAAAACCCTGCCCTTTAAATTGTGGGAAAATTACTAGATTTAATTTGTGAGTTTATAGAACCCTTTCTCGTTAAGCATGCTAAAAAAATTTGTTTATTCAGAAATGGTTCAAAATTTGGGCCCGGGCCCTTGTCAAAACTAATTTATTAACTTTCTTCATTTAAAGCTTTTGGGGGGTTTTTGACCCAAAAAAGGGAAATTTGATTTTATTTATTTTGATTTTAGAAAGGGTTTTTGATAGGTTCCGCACCAAGATGTTAAAGAAAGGGGGCAGCTATGGCATTGGGGGAAAAGTGTTTCCCCGGGGATCGGTCATGGTTCACTGCCCGGGAAAGCAGGGGCCCAATAATGGGGTTTAAGCCCGAGGGGGGGATTTTGAAACAAGGGGCCCGTTCCAGGGGGCAGTTTTTGGGCCCGTTTTTGGGTTTAAAAAATTTAATAAATGTTCTTGATGGGGGAAATTATTTGTGATATGAGAAAATTTCGCCGATGCAAAAAGGGATAGGTAGGAAAATTGGATTAAAACTTTGAGTTAGGGAAAACTTCGGGGGGTTTTAAAACAAATCTATTTTGGTCGGGGAAAAGTGGCAGATCCCTTTTTTCAATGTAGATAAATGGGGGGTTTCTAAAGTTTGGGAGTGCCCAAAACCCCTAGTATTTTTAAATTTAAAATTTGTTGTGGGAAATTGCCATAATTTTCCCGAAAAAGGATTGGGGGGTTTTATGGAAAGCACCCAACCCCTTAAACCAGACGGAAAGGGCCAAAAGCTTACGAAAATAAAGGGAAAATAGTTTTAGGGGAAATTACATCAAGAAGTGTAAGCAACAGAAGCCCAGGGTCTTTCTGCGCTTTTAATCTTAGTAAACCCTCATAGATTATGCAGCTCATTTTTGGTTCCCGTATTACAAAATGGACATAATTTTCGTTAAAAAAACATTCGGTGGATGACTAATTATACTGCATTAAAAAATCTCCTTATGAAAAAAGATTGAAGACTTTTAAAGTTACATTCACTTGTTGACGAAGAATGAGGGGGGGACTGATCGAAGTGTATAAGGGGAAAGATAGGTTTTAAATAAAGGGGTATTATAAGGTTTGGGATATCTCTCAAGAGAAAACCCGCAGTTTGGTTTTAAAATTTAGACAATTTTTAGATTTAAAAAGGACATAGGAAAGTTTTGGGTTTTGGGAAATAGGGTAGTTGATGGTGGAACAGTCTACCTAGTTGGGTTATTGGGGCTGGACTTTGGGTTTTTCAATCTAGGTTGGATAAGTAATGAGTGGGTGGGTTGGATTTGGTGGGATTTCACATCAGAGCTTATTTCTTGGGTGGCATTGAAAATTGGGTTGGTCAAATGTTTTGTTGTGGGATAAATTGTTAAAAGGACCTGCCTGTAGGGGCCAGCGGCCCCCCTGCACGTTCCCCTTTTTTTGTTTTATGTTTACCACTTCCACTAATGTTGAATGGGTTTATTGGGTCGTTCTTGGTAGCGAGGGCAATGATAAGTTTTCGGAGGTTTTACTTTATTTGCATGTCGTGGGGGGACACAGACAGTGTGTTTAAATTTTCCCTGGGCCCGGGAGGGCCAGAACGTGGCCCCTTGTTGACTGGTGAAGGGGCCCGGAGAGTGAGGTTGTGGGCTAAGGGGGGCAGTAGAGCAAGGGCGAAATATAAAAAGCTGGGAGAAGCATAGGTGTCTTTGCAGACAGTACGGTGTTCAGTTGTAGCAGTCTGGGACCTGACAGTGTTGGTTCTCTCAAAGTATTACGACACCATACTTAGGGAAGTTGCACGTCTGCAAAGTATTTTGCTTTATAACGACGGGGTTTCTGTAGATTCGAGATTATTATGATGTTAACTTTGTTGTTGTTGTTTTTAACATTGCTGTTGGTGTACATTGTTTTTGGGTTACCTTGTTTTAGTGTTAAAAATGCTGTGGTGTTAATATTTTTGCGTTAACATTGTTGTAGGTTAACATTGTTTTGGTGTTAACATTGTTGCTAATGTTAAACTTTGGGTTGTTGGTGTTAACTTTTTTTTGGGGTTTTAACATTTTTTGTTGTGTTAATTTGTTGTTTGTTAACATTGTTGTTGGTTTAAAACATTGTTTTGGTGTTAACATTTTTGGTGGGGTGTTAATTTTTTCTTTTGTTACATTGTTTTTGGTGTTAACATTGTTTTGGATTTTTAACTTGTTGTTAATGTTAAATTTTTTTGGGTTTTTAACTTTTGTAGTTGGTTTAACATTGTTGTTAATTTTAAACTTTGTTGTTGGTGTTAACATTGTTTTTAAATTTTTAACATTGTTGTTGGTTTTAAACATTGTTTTGGTGTTAACATTTTTGTTATGTTAACATTGTTTTTGGTGTTAACATTGTTGTTGGTGTTACTTGTTGTTGGTGAAACATTGTTGTTAATGTTAACGGTTGTTGGTTTTAAAACATTGTTGTTGGTGTTAACTTTGTTTTTAAATGTTAAATTGTTGTTGGTTAACATTTTTGTGGTGTTAACATTTTTGTTGGTTTTAAACTTTGTTTTTGGTGTTAACATTGTTGTTGGTGTTAACTTGTTGTTGGGTTAACATTGTTTTTGATGTTAACATTGTTGTTAATGTTAACATTGTTTTGGTGTTACTTTGTTTTTGGGTTTTAAAACATTGTTGTTGGTGTTAACATTTTTGGGTTGGTGTTAACATTTTTGGGTGGTTTAACTTTGTTGTTAATTTAACATGTTGTTGGTTTTAAACATTTTTGTTGGTGTTGTATTTTTGTTAAATGTTAAATTTTTGTTGGTGTTAAAATTGTTTTTGGTTTTAAAAATTTTGTAGTGTTAAAAATTGTTTGGGTGTTAACATTGTTGTTTGTGTTAATATTGATGCTGTTTTAAACATTGTTGTAGGTTTTAAAACTTGTTTTGGGTGTTAACATTGTTGTAGTGTTAACATTTTTATGGGTTAAAATTTTTTGTAGGGTTAACATTGTTTTTGGGTTAAATTGTTGTGGGGTTTTAAACTTGAATGGGGGTTAACATTGTTTTTTTTTTTAAAATTGTTGTGGTTTTAACATTGTTTTTGGGTGTTAACTTGTTGAGTTTAACATTGTTATTGGTTTTTAACTTGTTATTGGTGTTAACATTGTTTTGGTGTTAACATTTTTGGTGTTAACATTGTTATTGGTGTTAAACTTTGTTGTAGTGTTAACATTGTTTTTGGTTTTAAAATTTGTTGTGGGTGTTCATGGTTATTGGTTTTAACTTGTTAGGGGTGTTAACTTTTTTGTGTGTTTTTGTTATGGTTTTAAACATTGTTGTAGGTGTTAACTTTTATTGGTTTTAAAACATTTGTTGTAGTTTAACATTGTTTTTGGGTTTTAACTTTGTTGTAGGTGTTAAATTTTTATTGGTGAAAACATTGTTGTTTTTAACATTGTTAGGGGTTTTAAAAATTTGTTATTGGTGTTAACATTGTTGTGGGTGTTAACATTGTTTTTGGTTTTTAAACTTGTTTTTGGTGTTAACAGTTGTAGGTGTTAACTTGTTTATTGGTGTTAACATTGTTTTTGGGTGTTAACATTTGTGGGTTTTAACATTGTTTTGGGTTAACATTGTTTGGTTTTAAATTGTTGAGGGTTAACATTGTTTTTGGGTGTTAACTTTGTTATTGGGTTTTAACATTGTTGTGTTTTAACATTGTTATTGGGTTAAATTTTTTTGGGTTTTAAACATTGTTTTTGGTGTTAACTTGTTGTTTGTTAACATTGTTATTGGTTAACATTTTTATTGGGTTAACATTGTTGTAGGATTAAACATTGTTATGGTGTTAACATGTTGTGGGTGTTAACATTGTTTTTGGTTTTAACATTGTTGAGGTTTTAACATTGTTATTGGGTTAAATTGTTGTAGTGTTACATTTTTTTTGGGTGTTAAATTGTTGTTGGTGTTAACATTGTTGTTAATGGTAACTTGTTGTTAATTTTAACATTTTTGTTGGTTTAACTTTTTTTGGTGTTAACATGTTTTTGGTTTAAATTTTTTTTTGGTGTTAACTTGTTGTTGGTTTTAAACATTGGTTTATTTTAACATTGTTTTTGGGTGTTAACATTGTTGTTGGTTTTAAACTTGTTTTTTAATGTAAAAAGTTGTTAATTTTAACATTTTTTGGTTTTTTAAACATTTTTTTTGGTGTTAACATTGTTTTTGTGTTAACATTTTTTTTGGGGTGTTAACATTGTTGTTGGTGTTAACATTGTTGTTGGTGTTAACTTTGGTTGTTGGTGTTAACTTGTTTTTGGTGTTAACTTTTTTTGGTGTTAAATTTTTTTTGGTTTAACATTTTTTGGGGGTGTTAACATTGTTTTTGGGTGTTAACATTGTGTTGGTGTTAAATTGTTTTTGGTGTTAACATTGTTTTTGGTGTTAACATGTTTTTGGTGTTAACTTTTTTTTTGGTGTTACATTGTTTGGTGAACATTGTTGGGTTTTAAACATTTTTTTGGGGGTTTTAAAACATTTGTTTTTGGTTTTAAATTGTTTTTGGTGTTAACATTGTTTTTGGTGTACATTGTTTTTGGTGTTAAAATTTGTTTTTGGTTGTTACATTTTTTTTGGTGTTAACATTGTTTTTGGTGTTAACATTGTTTTTGGTGTTAACATTGTTGTTGGTGTTAACATTGTTGTTGGTGTTAACATTGTTGTTAATGTTAACATTATTGTTAACACCATAATTATCATATTTCAAATGATAATTATGCAGATTATTACTCTTAATAAACCAATTTTGTTAACTCTTAAGAACAAAAAATTTCTCCTCTAATCTATTTTTTCAAGAGGTTTTTGTTTCATTATTAATTTCGGGCAGTTACAGTGAGGATGTCTCGTATCTCGACTGGTAGCGCACTCAGCTCACACACTGAGGTCCGGGAGTCGATACCCGGTACGGCTGGAAACATTAGGGACGTGTTTCCGTAAGACACCTGCTGTCCCTATTCACCCATCAGTGTAAAATAGGTACCTGGGTGTTAGTGGACTGGTGTGGGTCGCATCCTGGGACAAAACTGACCTAATTTGCGGGAAATGCTCAGCATAACAAGCGGCTTTCTATATAGTAGTATATCAGTGATGTCAGGTATGGTCTCTTCCTTCCCATTGTTCTTGTATCATACAGTACATACAGTTGCTTCCCTCTCATTGTTCTTGTATCATACAGTACATACAGTTGCTTCCCTCTCATTGTTCTTGTATCATACAGTACAAAACAGTTGTTTCCCTCTCATTGTTTTTGTATCATACAGTATATACAGAGCTGTGTAACAACTGTAAGCAGTCCTAACGTTTTTACTACAGTGTTGATTTATGTTAAGGGGGGTTTTGTTTGCATCGTGTGTGTAAACATGTCTATCCAAGCTCTGAAGTTGCTTGGGTGACTAAAGATATGTAGCTATTCCACCTGATCTAGTCCAGTCTAGACCAGGACTAGTAAAATTTTTGACATTCAAGCAATCCGTCCACTAAAGCCTTCCCACGTACCTGATATGCTGTCGACATACTTACGTTCTGCGTAAGTATAACAGTTTATAGCGTTGTTTTTCCTCTCCCAAGAGACGCTGTTAACGTTCCAGTGAAAGGGCAAGTTTTAGTCTGACAAACCCACACCTTGGTAATAGCGTTACCAAACGGTTAAAGGCACTGGTAATGCTGAAAAACCTGGTGTTGCAATTTCTCACAGGAAAGTGTGAAGAGCCTCAGATTTCAGGGGCATTCGGACAGACAAGGCACTTGATCTTTTCCTGAAAAGGCAGCTAATTCGAATCGAGTTCCTTCACAGGGAATGTCCTGCCGGGAGATACTACTAGATTTGCTTTTCACGATTGACCTAGTCAGTTTATACTTGCATTCGGCCATAGCTAGACATAGTACCATTCAACTTCCTCTTCGATATACGACTGCAAAGCACCCAATGTCTGTTCATAACTTAGAAGTTACATACCTAACAGTCACTGATGGGGTTGCTGTAGTCTAATCGCTGATTGGGTGTAAGGGGTTGCTGTAGGTTTGATCACTGGTGTTGTTGTGGGCTAATTGCTGATGTGATGGTGTTGCTGTAGATCTAATCACTGATTTTGATGGTGTTGTGCGGTCTAATCACTGATGTGATGGTGTTGCTGTAGGTCTAATCACTGATGTGGTGGTGTTGTTGCAGGTCTAATCCACTGATATGATGGTGTTGTTGCAGGTCTAATCACTGATGTGATGGTGTTGCTGTAGGTCTTAATCACTGATGTTGGGGGTGTTGTTTCAGGTCTAATCACTGATATGATGGTGTTGTTAAGGTCTAATCACTGATATGTGGTGTTGTTGCAGGTCTAATTTACTGATGTGATGGTGTTGCTGTGATCTAATCACTAATGTGATGGTGGTTGCTGTTAGGTCCCAATACTGATGTGGTGGTGTTGTTGCAGGTCTAATCAGTATGTGGTGTTGTTGCAGGTTAAATACGATGTGTGGTGTTGTTTGAGGTCTAATCATATGT
>NC_069425.1:1913834-1932569 GCF_026875155.1 Cherax quadricarinatus
AAAGGGGGAAAAAAAGAAAATTAAAAGTGATACGGGAAAAGAGAAAGGTTATGAGGATAACAAAAAAATAGGTGATGAAAGTTTTGGATATCAGATTGGGGGAAAAGAGAGTATGGAGGGGGGAAATGTATTAGATATTTGGGAAGGGGACGTGTAGGGAGGGGTCTATAAAAGTGAGGAATCATAGAATTGAGAGGGGAAATGGGGACGGGCACTAAGGAGACTGTGAGACAAAGAATTTTTGCCCTTGGGGAAAAGGGGGGAAGTATGGAGTAAGTTTTACCAACGTCTTATATGGGTGTAAAGCATGGGGGGATGAATGTTGCAGCGGGAAAAGGCTGGAGGCAGGGGAGATGTCAGTCTGGGGAAAATGTGTGGTGTAAATTATTGCAGAGAATTTTTAGTTTGGAAGTTGGAGGAGGGAGGATTACCAAAACGTTGCCCAGGGGGGTAGGAAGGGTTGTTAGGTGGTTGGGACATGTAGAGAGAACGGAGAAAAACAGAATGACTTAAAGAGTGTACATCTGTAGGGGAAAGGAAGGCGGGGTAGGGTCGGCTGGGAAAAGTTGGAGGGGGGGGGGTAAGGAGGTTTTGTGACGAGGGGGCTTGGGGATTCCCGCGGGCTTGCGTGAGCGTTTTGATGGGAGGAATGGAGACAAATGGTTTTTAAATACTTGAGTGCTGTTGGAGTGTGAGAAAGAACATTTAGAAGGGATTCAAGGAATGGCAGGCCGGACTTGAGTCCTGGGATGGAATACATGCCTGCACTCTGAAGGGGGGGTGTTAATGTTGCAGTTTTAAAACGTAGTGTAAAGCACCCTCTGGCAAACAGGGAGGGAAATGAATGATGGTGAAAGTTTTTTTTTTTGGGGCCCCACCTCCCCGGGTGGGAATGGCGTGTGTTAAAAAAAAAAAAAAAAATTATTTAATTTATATGTGGCTGGTATTTTCCTGTCCATTTTTGAACTTTGCATTTGCTATATTAAACGCATTGCCACTTCTCCGCCACTGCATCGTCTATTCAATCTTCCGGGATTGCTCCAGTGTCTCATCAGAATGAATTCGGGGCCTTTTTTGGTGTCATCGGAAAACCCTGCTTATGTCCATTTATTCCCTCATCTATTCGTTTATGTCGTTTTTGGCAAATAAGGGACCCAACACGAACCCCTTTGGGGGGAACACCGTTCCGTGACACTTCTCCACTAATTTTCCCCCCATTTTGCAAACTCTTGCTGCCTCCCTGTAACCATGCCTCCTCCGGAAAAAATTTCATCCTTTCCCTTTGGGCCCTTAATTTTCCTCAATGTCCTGTGGGGGGCTCTTCAAAAGTTCAGAGCCATATTCCAATTCAATTCATTACCAAAATCTCCCCCCTCAAATACCTTACTGAAAAAAAGTTAAAAAATTCGTAAGACAAAAATCCCTTTTTAGTAAAATTAGAATGCCTCGGCAATTACTGATTCAAAAATTTTCCCACTATAAGGTTAGCTTATTGGCTATAGGTCAAGCAAAGGGGCCCTGTCCCCGCTTTGAAAACGGGTAACATTACCCATTTTCCGCTTATTGGCCTATGGGCGTTTGTAGTAAAATGTTTAAAGATTAGCCAAAAGGGTTTCTAAGTCCTTTTTAATTCCTTTAAAAACACTTTCATCAGTTCCCCCAAAGTAAAAAAAGAAAGCCAAAAAAACTATACTACTCCAGTAGATTCACAGACATAAGGAGATAAAAAAAAGCCCGGGGAAAAAACACTCTCCAGTTTCTGGGCCCACAAACTGAAAAAAAAAAAAAAGATTTGTCCTAACAAACCTAATGAAACACCACTACACCCACTGACACCAAACAGATAAAGACTTCCCCAACCAAATAGTCAAATCTCCCAAATAAAACCCCACATACCAATGCCCTGCCGGGGACTACCTAAGGGGAAATTTCTCAAATTCTTCTATTTTCCCCAAACTGAGCCCACAAGTCACTGAGTTTTTAAAATTCATTTAAAAAATAACTAGGGAATCTGTCTATGTCCACTTACGTACAAGCGGCGGCCATGTCTTTGCAGCTTTTTCATTCTTTTTAACAAGTCACTAAAAAAATAACACCTTCTCGAAACTATTTAAAGATGGCAAGGGTTACACCAAATACATAAAGGTGGTAAACCCCAAAGATTTGAACAACTATAGGCCAAATCAAACTTACCTTTGCTATCCAAAATCTTTGGAAACTCGTGCCGGGAGACTATGTTCTTTTATAGGGGCCAAAACATACTCAACCCCTCCAATTTGGTTTCAGAAAAATTAAAAGCACTAACGTGAAATCTAAAAATGTAGATTCGTACACGCATTCGAAAAAAAGGGAAATTCACTAGGAATTTTTTTTGATAAGAAAAGCTTTTGACACAAAAACCAAAAATTTTACTCCACAATTTGCCCATTCGGTAAAGAGGCCATCCCTTGCATTTTTTAAATTTTCCTTATTAATGGGTATCGTATGTCACCATTAAGACCAGCATAAACAACACGGCCACTTGATACGGGAGTTCTGCAGGAAGTGTCCCGGTCCCCTGCTCTTCTATTACATCAATGATTTCCAAACGTATCCCAACCAAAACCCTTTCTTTGTGACGACAGACTTTGTCATCCCCCACCCTAATCTTGCCCCCCCTAAACACCATTGTAACGAGGAGCTGATCAAAAATGTTTGGATGACAGCCAATAAACTTACGTTTAAACACTGACAAAATCTATATTATGTTTGGTAGCAGAGCAGGAGATGCAAAAATTAACATTAAGATCGAAAAACATCTAATTACCAACATAATGGGGGCCCCAAATTCCTACCCTTCCTTGACAACCCTGAATTTCAGCACCCATATCCCAAAACACAACCAAAAAAGTATCCCAAAAAGGTTGGGATCCTCTCCCAAAATATGATATACGTGCCCCCAAAATGCCATTCTCACACTATACCACCACTTTTTTTTATCCCTACCCACCTATGCTATTTGGCTTGGGGATCAACTGCAGCAACACACCCAAAACCCAAAAATAACCCCCAAAAAAAAGCTAGTAAGAATAATCACTAAATCCCATCCCTGGCAACACCCCCCCCCACTCTTTTTAGATCTAAATTTTCCCCTCTTCAGTACATCCACACTTTCACTGTGCAATCTACTCTCAGGACCTTAAGCTCCAATATCAACCTTGCCTAAAACCTTTTTTGATAGTTGTACAGAACCCACAGGGATAAAACCAGACACAAACTTTTCTACGACTTCCCCCTGTCCGACCCAAACCTTTACAAAAATTCAATGTATGTCAAAGGCCCTAAAATCTGGAACCCCTACCCGAGAAATCTAGAACTGCGAACATTTTCACCTTCAAAACTACCTTAGAAAACATCTTATCTCCCTGATACACCCCATCAAATAACTACACGAATCCCCTGGGGGTTCACACTTACATCACTACCATTTAAAAAAAAGAGAATATTAATCTCAATCTTTAAAAAAAGATTCTGTAATTCCAATTGAAACTATTACTGTGCCCAAAAAAAAAGCATTCACATGTAAATCACAAAAATAGATTAAAATCACTTACCAAAAAAACCCCTTACCTCATAATTTGTAATTTTTAAAATTAAGAATTTAAAATAAGTCTGCCCCAAATGCCTAGGCCCTGTAGGTTTTTTATGGTACACCCGTAACTTATTTTTTTACAGTAAACCCACAAAAAACCCAAAATTTTGTAAACTCAGCATTGTAATCCTTATAGAGAAAAACTTTAATTTGAATTTTTTAATTAATCAGCTATAGGGCCCCGGGGATTTGGAGGTTTTAATTTATCTATTTCCTAAGGACCATGTCACTTGTGACCCTAATTTGATAGTTTATTATCGTCCTGTTTTACATAATTTTTTATTTTTGGAAATTTCCTGTATTTCCTGTGTAAAAACTGAGATTTAAAAATGGTTAAAAATCTACAATTTCCTTATCACTGTCGGTAGCGGCCCAAGTAATTTTGTGGGGCCCTTTTTTTCTTAAAACTTACTTCTGTTTAAAAGAAAGAATCCTTTTTGGGGTTTTCTTCGTTCCTTGAATTTAACCTCTAATCCTTTTTCTTTTCTTATTTCCCCTTTTTTTTTTCTTCTTTAATGAATATACTGATTTCTTAACTGCCCCACTCCTCTTTTTATTCGCCTATATATGCCTCTCTTTTTACAAATGAGATGTTTTAATCTATTGTTCATCCATTTTGGGTCATTTTTATTAGATGGATTTCCCTATTTAGAAAATAAAATTGTTGAGCAGCTAGACTTGCCGGAAAACGTATATTGGGAAAACCTCACCCCTTACCTGGCCAAGTCGGTCATTCCCGTTCAGCCCCCCCAGGTAATTTTTCAGTCCTATGAAATCAGCCAAAAAAGAAGTCAGGACAGGGACTTGTTGCCCTTATTGGGGTAATTCCTGTGCATTTAAAACTGAGTATTTGTTCACTTTCCCTAACTATATTAACCTAAAGATTTTTAATTATGTTTCCCTGCTGTCAAGAACCAAGTCAAGAGGTTTTTTTCCTTTAAGTTGGTTTGTTACAAACGTTTTAAAAAAAAACAACCCTGAATGTATTTATTTATTTTTTTATTTATTTTTTAAAAATTTTGGCACACATACAGAGGTACAACAAATACAGGTAAAGCGTATCCCAAAGCCACTTATACTATGCATGCATTACGGGTGGCTTAAAATTAACTTAAGTTTAAACTTAGAAATGATAAAATCATGATAAAAACATTAATGTAAACAGGTTACTATAAAGCACAAGTGAGTTTACAAAGGACGGGTCATATGGTTTATGCATTGTTGTACATTCGTAGAATGGAGTATTCTGTTGGGTTATGTTTTTAAAAATAATAAAGTTAGAGGGGTTTTAGGTTTAAATTTATGTATAAAATTTGTGAGAAACTTTTAAGAATAAAATTTTAAAGGTTCATTTATTCAGTATTTTTTGGGTTTTTGGGGTGAGTAAAAGTGATCTTTGAGAAGAGACAAATTTTATAAACGGTAGTGTTTCTTTTTTTTACGGAAATAAATTCCAGATTTTAGGGCCCCTTTTTGTGCATTGATTTTTAAAAGTGTGGATGGACACGAGGAACTCAAAGAGTGATCGTCCCTTTGTGTTATGGTCTTTGGGGTTCTGTTGAGGTTGGCAAGGAGAGTTTGAGGGGGGGGTTAATTCGGGTTTTAAGTGTTTCATGTATGTAATAGGGCAGTATAAGTATGGATGTTTTGTTTGGTGAGGAGGTTTAGTGTATTGAATTTGGTGGAGTGTGCTGCCCATATGAAATTTGTTATCATTCTAAATGCAGCCTTTTGTTGGGGAATTTGGGTTGAGATGGTTACTTGTTGTTGAGCCCATGCACAAATTCCTGGGGAGTAGGGGTAAATAAAAGAGTGATATAGGGCCCGGGGGGTGACTTGTGGGGGATAGACCCGTAAAACCCCCTTTTTTGTAGTATGCCCACTTTTTGGAAATTTTCTTAGAAATTTGTTGTTTGTGTATGAAATTTGAGTCTATTATAAGGTGGATTCCAAGAATTTTCCTCTGTTAGCTTTGTATAGGTGTCCCTTTTCATTTGTTAAGGGACATCTGTACTTGTTACCAAACTGAATGAAGTAGGTTTTGTCTGTTTAGTGTAAGTTGTTGTTTCTCATCCAGGTAGATATTTTTCTTGCAATTCGTAATTTACAGTATTGGCTAGAAGTACTGGGCTCGGGATGGGAGAAGACGTATGTATTGTCATCTGCAAATATTGTGTGTTTGAGTGAATTGCAAGCATTTGGTAGGCATTTATGTTATAGGAGAAAGAGAAGAGGGCCAAGGACTCTTCCCTGTGGGACACACAACGGTAATTGTTGTGCAGAGGAGTTTGCCCCCCCTTTGCATACACATATTGCTTCTTGTTGCTGAGTATGTACACTTGAGGTAGTTAGAGGGATGCCCTCTTATACCATAGTGTGACAATTTTACGTGGAGCAAGTCATGTCAAAACTGTATCAAGAGCTTTACGTATGTTCATTTTCTGAAAGACCCCAGTTGGACTTCTTTTTTCCTCTATTGCAGTGTATATATGTACTAGCAATGTGCATAATAGCACATTAGTATTTTTATTAGGCAGAATCCAAATTGGCAGGGTTGAGTATGTTTGGAGATAAGGTAGGATTAGATTCGTTTTATGAATTAATTTTTCGAAGATTTTTGAGAGATGGTGTAAGTTGGATATTGGCCTATAGTTATTCAACTCTGTTTGGTCCTCCACCTTTGTGATCGGGTGACCTTCTATTTGAGTACTGTAGGGAAGGTGGGAAAGGATTCAATGGATTTGTTTAAGAGTGTTGCAGAATGATTGGTTATAGCACTTTGCAACTTTTTTGTATAAAAAGGTGTAAGGATTTAAATCTCCTGCCTTTTTTTTAGTGTGTTGAAACTAAGGAGACTTCGTAAGGGTTAGACCGAGCAAGGAACAGTGTGTTTCGGGTATTTGCCGGTAGAGGTATTCATTTGGTTGGGTAATCTGAGCTTGGATTTTATTGGCAAGGTTTTGTCCCTATAGTGGAGAAGAAAATCGTGATTCTGTTTGCTGTTTCTGTTGGTGTGAGTTGGGGTTCAACTGATTTTGCTAATTTTATTTCGCTATTTATTTCGCTAAATCTTCATCAGAGTACAAAACAAATTCTGGCCACAAAATAGAGCGAAACACCAACGTCAAAGACCTTGGAGTGATCATGTCGAGGATCTAATCTCACCTTCAAGGACCATAACACTGTATCAATTGCATCTGCTAGAAAAATGACAGGATGGATAATGAGAACTGTCAAAACTAGGAGGCCAAGCCCATGATGACACTCTTCAGGTCACTTGTTCTATCTAGGCTGGAATATTGCTGCACACTAACAGCACCTTTCAAGGCAGGTGAAATTGCCGACCTAGAAAATGACAGAGAACTTTCACGGCGCGCAATAAACGGAGATAAAACACCTCAATTATTGGGAGCGCTTTGAGGTTCCTAAACCGTATCCCCCTGAACGCATGAGGGAGAGATTACATTATTATAATACACCTGGAAAATCCTAGAGACAATAACCGAACTGCACACGAAAATCCACTCCACTAACAAGCAAAAACTTGGCATACGATGCACCATCCCCCCAATGGAAAGCCAGGGGTGTCACTAGCCACGTTAAGAGACCAACAAATACGTGTCAGGGGCCCGAGACTTTACAATCTGCTCCCACACACATAAGGGGGATTAACCCAACAGACCCCCCCCTATGGCAATCTTCAAGCTGGAACAGACAAGCAACTAAAGTCAGTTCCAGGATCAGAGCCGGGCTGTGGCTTCGTATGTATGGTTTGCGTGCACCAGCAGCAAATAACAGCCTGGTTGATAGGCTCTGATCCACCAGGAGGCTGGTCTCAGACCGGGCCGCGGGGGCGTAGACACCCCGGAAACTCTCTCCATGTAAACTCCAGGTATCTTTTTGTTCCAAGAATTTCTGATAGGTTTCCAGGTCTTTTTTATATCACCTCGTAAGTTGGATAATCTGTTCTCATAATACAATTTTATTGCCCTTCTTATCAGCCTGGTTAGGATTGACGAGTAACCGTTTTGTTTGGTCTCTGGTGTATGTGACCCATTCTGTAATGTTTTTCATATTGGTGTATTTTGTATTTATGGATTTGAGAATGCTGGTGTGTTAGCCGTGGACTGGTTCATTCTCCTTAGCTGTCATCTGTTTTAGTTTTTTTTTAGGGCATGCTTGTTCAGTAGGTATTGGGTCCTTTTTTTAAAATAATTATACTTTCGTCAATATCTGTAATAGATTTCTAGCTCAGTGTGCCATGTCAATGTTTGCTACTGCTGTTGTGAAGTTATTAATGATGGCTGCCTCATTGTGAAGTTCGAAGGTGACCTTTATATTTGTCTTGGGTAATTTACAAATTGTTTATGAGGGGAAAGTCGGTAGTGGTCCTGTGGTATTATCTGTAATTAATGCCTGATTTTAAAGGAATGGTGTTGGTCCAGATGTGGTCAAGTAGGAAACACTAGTGCTCGTAAACTCTTGTAGGTTTTAGTTACTGTTGGTAGCAACATACAGTTACTCATTGTGTTTGTGAATTCAGAACTTGTGGGTCCAGGTCATCTGCAGAGATTTTATATTGAAGTCACCTGAGAGTAGTAAGTGATCTTAGGTTCATGGCGTGCATGCAAGATAACATACTTCACTAGGTTTTTTGACTAATTGGCTAATTATTGACTGTGAACTCTGTAGATGTTTATCAATGTGAGAGTTTTTTGAAGGTATTTGGATTTGAATTTGGCTATATATATTCCCCATGTTCATGACCCTTGTGCAAGTATTAGGATACATTCTAGTTGGTTGCGTGAGTAGTATATTGCTGTGCCACCCCTAGTTGGTCTGGCCTACAGTTGTGTATGGCTGTTAACCAGGAATGGCATAGACATCAGTACAATCAAGGCTTTAGCCCAGGTTTCAGTTAGTGTAATGATGTCCAATATTGGCAATGAAGGAATTTATTAATGCTATGAGGTCATCGAAATGCTTGCTAAAGGTCAGATATTGAAAGTTAAAGATAGTTGATGTTGTTGTTGGCATTCAGAAGTGCCTTTGATTGTTCTGCTGTGTAGTAATTACAGTAACTGTTGATCATTTAAGTTCATTAAAATAAGAGGTTTGGTAATCAGGATCAATGCTTGTAAACATAAGAATTGTAGTGAATCTTTAGTTATAATTAAGTATAAACAAAGTAATAGTCTTAAGATCTATAAAAAATAGGCACCTGAATATTTAACAAATGTAAAATAATGACTAAGGTAGTTTTTTTTTTTTTTTTTTTTTTTAAAGCCAAAAAATAAAGGAAGACAATATATACGGGATAATACAAATATAGTTATGATCAAATAATGGAGCTTGGGAAATAGATAGTAGTTATACTATAAAGGTAATTCTTAAAGATAGAATTATAGTATAAATAATAATATAAGAAGGGACTAATATAAGTTTGTTGGTGACAATAAAGTGGTATCAAATAATGAGCTTTGGAATAATAATGGCAAACAATTGTGAACTTATTCTACTTTAGCGACCTGAGAATAGCACCTTGATTATTTTAACAATTGTGAATATATAACGTAGTAGTTTATATAAAGCTAAAATAAAGGATAAAATATATAAGTACTAAAATTAAGTAATGGAAACAAAGTTAAATGACAGGTGGCACATGAAATAATATTGGTGTTAGGAGTAAGATCTGATTTGTAATATATAAATAAATTGAGCAGTTTTATTGCACAATAAAAGTATAAAAAATGGAGTAGTTGGACTAGCTAGCAAAAGAATAAGTTTTGGTACTTGCAAAAAGTAATTGAATATACACAAATTGCATACACAATGAAAAGTGACTAAAAAAACAAGAGTGATAACAAAATTTAAATGGAACAGGTAAGAATAATGAATATTATTAATATTGGAGTAATATTTGACTTTTAGTTTAAAATTAAGAGGCAATTAATAGCAGTAAGAAAGAAGTATATAGTATTGGAGGGTATTGGCATTAGCTAGTGATGAAAAATAATACAAATAATTATGCACAAATAATAGTAACGACACTATATTCCACACACGTATAATGTATTAAGGGCACATTATCTAATCTGTTAAGAATGTCAGCTTTTCTAAGGAAGGTAGAGAAATCGAGTTCATTTGAATGGTATATTGTTGTCCCTGGTTGATGTTTTCCTTACTAGTAATTTTCCCATCTTCGCGAAAACACTGGTGTATTTAGTTTTCCTTTAAGTTTTCTCAGCCTGAACAGAAGGTTTTGACGTTTTTTTTGTTAGACACTCATTTATGTATCACTCCATTTTTCATTGTAATTGCTGATTTAATTAGGACCTTTCCTTTTATCTATGAATAAGTCTGATCATATACGTTTTACTTCCATGGTTTTCCTAACAAACGTGTATTCTGTTGATTTTCATTGTTTTGCACGATGACTTGTACGTTGTTCCTGTATTTAGTCCTGAAAGCAGTTTCTTTGCACTGTGCTTTTGTTATGTCACTAAGGAATGTGTGGACAGTTTATTATAACTGCATCAGACAACTTATCTTGTCAGTTTTGTCGTCTTGGAAATCAAGGTATCATTTAGTCGAGTGGTTCATGTTCTGATTCCAGTCCTTGATTGCTTCTTCAACCTTCCATATTTATTGTTGTTGAATATGCTCAGTGGTTGACTGGCTTATAGCTCTTTTAGAGTATTTACTGTGTCACCAACTTCCCGAGGTAATCTCTCTTCAAGGTTTTGGATCTTATTCTCGAGGTTGATTATCTTGGTTCACGTCGCTCGAGTGATGCTTTGATATCTATGATTTTCATTCCATTTTCTGAGAGAAACGATGTAGTCCTGATATTGTCAGGAAAATCATACCTGATTTATCTGGTTGAATCCTTTGAAGGGAGTGGAGTTGGAGGGAGAGTCAGCCATGTTTGTTGTGTTGTTGTTTGTTCCCTGGGTGGCGGCTGTGAGGGGGGTTGAAGATACCCTGCGTCCTGCTTGGGTAGAAAGTTTGAGTTCTAGGGTCCTTGCTGTTATCTTTTATTACTTGGTGTTGTTTTCTTCTGCGATATCCTTTCATAGTATCACTGAAGTATATACTGTGTAGTCAAGGCGATAAGGGCTTATTTTCTCGGAGCTTGGGTTAAGTGATTGTCTGGCAGCGGAGGCAGTGTTTGGGTTAGCAGGGCTGTCTTCCTTAGATCTTCTAATTTTGTCAAGATTTGGGTTACATTCTTAGTATTCTTGGGTCATGTTGTGGTCTACGTGGGTTCATGTAGTTGAACTTTCACTTAGGCCATCACAAGTTTTGATGAGCGATGTTTTTTTGAGAAAGAAGAGCTGGTAGGATACCGTTGCTGCCGCTGCCGCCGCTTCTAAAGTCACGTGACTCTAAATTTCCTGTCAAATTGCTCCAGTCAATCTGTCTATAGTTGAAATCTCCAATTAGCACAACATTTTCGTATGTAGATGCCTTACGAATTTCGTCCCATAGAACTTAACTGTACTCCCCATCATGGTCTGGGACCTGTAAATCACACCCAAGATCAGCTTTTCGCGGCCCTCGAGAAGCTGTAACCGAACAGATTCAGTGGCTGATGCTTCTAATTTTATATCTTGTCTAACACAATTTAAATTGTCTCTGATATACCTCGTTACTCCACCACCCTTCCTGTTGACCCTATCAGTGTGGAATAATTTACAGACAACACAACAAGTGTCAGGAGCCCAAGACTGTTCAACTGCCTCCCAGCATACATCAGGGGGATTACCAATAGACCCCTGGCTGTCTTCAAGAAGGCACTGGACAGGCACCTAAAGTCAGTTCCTGACCAGACAGGCTGTGGTTCGTATGTTGGATTACGTGCGGCCATCAGTAACAGCCTGGTTGACCAGGCCCTGATCCACCATGAGGCCTGGTCATAGACCGGGCCGCGGGGGCGTTGACCCCCGAAACCCTCTCCAGGTATACTCCAGGTATAGTGAGATGGAAGGACATTATTTACGTAGTGCAGATTTCATTGATCTGAAATAAGACCCACTAAATGAACAGTAAGATATAAACACTTCCCTCGTAACATATATAATAATTCTTCTCTTATACTCTCAGATCATTATGATAAACATTGCCATCATTCGACCCAGAGGTTAGAAAACAGTTTCTTTTAAGGCTCTTGAGTAGTTATTACATTCTTCATATACTTGAAATATAATATTACACTAATACAGTTCAGTGGGTTGCGCACTGGCCTGGAGTTTCACCACTCACTTGCCATGAGTTCTATCCCCACCTGTAACGTGTTTCGTTTCATAAATTATAAAGCTTTAAATGGAGGTTAAATTATATCACAAACTGGGCTAAAAAGTTAAGTTTATAAACACTTCTAAAAGTTTTTGTTGTCAATTTTTATTCTTACCTTTCCAGTACTAATTTGCTTGACAAAATGTAATCCAACCATAAGGACACATTCCAGCTAGGTTAAACACCGTAAGGACACATTTCCACTATGTTGAACACCGTAAGGACACATTCCACTATGTTGAACACCATATGGACACATTCCAGCTATGTTAAAAACCGTAAGGACACTTCCAGCTATGTTGAACACATATGGACACATTCCAGCTATGTTGAACACCGTAAGGACACATTCCAGCTATGTTGAACACCGTAAGGACACATTCCAGCTATGTTGAACACCGTAAGGACACATTCCAGCTATGTTGAACACCGTAAGGACACATTCCAGCTATGTTGAACACCGTAAGGACACATTCCAGCTATGTTGAACACCATATGGACACATTCCAGCTATGTTGAACACCATATGGACACATTCCAGCTATGTTGAACACCATATGGACACATTCCAGCTATGTTGAACACCGTAAGGACACATTCCAGCTATGTTGAACACCATATGGACACATTCCAGCTATGTTGAACACCATATGGACACATTCCAGCTATGTTGAACACCTTTAAGGAAAAATTCCAGCTATGTTGAACACCATATGGACACATTCCAGCTATGTTGAACACCTATGGCCCACATTCCAGCTATGATGAACACCATAAGGACACATTCCAGCTATGCTGAACACCATAAGGACACTTTCCAGCTATGTTGAACATCATAAGGACACATTCCAGCTATGTTGAACACCATAGGACACATCCAGCTATGCTGAACACCATAAGAACACATTCCAGCTATGTTGAACACCATAAGGACACATTCCAGCTATGTTGAACACAATAAGGACACATTCCAGCTATGTTGAACATCATAAGGACACCTTCCAGCTATGTTGAACACATAAGGACACATTCCAGCTATGTTGAACACCAAAGGACACATTACGTTATGTTCAACACCATAAGGACACATTCCAGCTATGTTGAACACCATAAGGACACATTCCAGCTATGTTGAACACATAAGGACACATTCCAGCTATGTTGAACACCATAAGGACACATTACAGTTATGTTCAACACCATAAGGACACATTCCAGCTATGTTGAACACATAAGGACACATTCCAGCTATGTTGAACACCATAAAGACACATTACAGTTATGTTCAACACCATAAGGACACATTCCAGCTATGTTGAACATCATAAGGACACCTTCCAGCTATGTTGAACACATAAGGACACATTCCAGCTATGTTGAACACCATAAGGACACATTACAGTTATGTTCAACACCATAAGGACACATTCCAGCTATGCTGAACACCATAATGACACATTCTAACCAAGATAATACGAGAAAAACTCGCTTATCTTCAGTAGTATTCGGCCATCCAGCGGGTCATCAGGTCTCCCTTTACCTCTTCTCCCTGATACCTGGAGTTTACCTGGAAGGAGTTTTGGGGGGCTAACGCCCCCGCGGCCAGGTCTGAGATCAGACCTCGTGGTGGATCAGGGTCTGATCAGCCAGGCTGTTACTGCTGGCTGCACGCAAAAAGATGTATGAACCACAACCCGGCTGGTCAGGTACTGACTTTAGGTGCCTGTCTAGTGCCTTCTTGAAGACAGCCAGGGATCTATTAGTAATCTCCCTTATGTATGTTGGACGGCAGTTGAACAGTCTTGGGCCCCTGACACTCATTGTGTTGCTTCTTAGTGTACTCGTGGCACCCCTGCTTTTCACTAGGAGAATGTTGCATCTCCTACCGAGCGTTTTTCTTTCGTAGGGAATGATTTTTGTGTGCAAGTTTTGTACTAATACTGTGGTCAGAAAAATAATCGGTGGAGATGTCGGTTGTAGGAAAAAGAATTTAGTCCATTGTGTACTTGTAAATATGGTGCGTAAAGGAACTGGGTGTCGTGTAGGTTGTTTTTGAGTAGCATATGAAGACATTGAAGAACCGTCATCAGTAATTGGTCTGGAATGTTTAGGCGTAGTACCGCCTAAACGTTCGCCCGACACGAGGTAGGTGGGCGATCCGAAAACTGTTGCACAGTATTCAGAGGTGTGCAAGAGGCAGAGGCACTAACAGAAATGGGTGAAGCCTCAGCACCTGGAGCAGGTGACGAAGCATCACCAGCAGAAGGTACAGGGGTATGGGAAAAGTCTAGAGAATGGTCCAATAATGAAGCTGGGTCAGAACAGGATGTGGTAACAAATAGGGGCCTGGGAGGAGGGTTATCACGGAACGAAGACTCCATGGTGATGGGACTTCTTTCTTATTATTTGTAAGAAAAAGGGGAAAAAATAGTGGGACAGCATAGGGACAGTCACTAGAAGGCATGAAAGGGCCATAAGTTCCTCTCTCTCCGAGAGACCACAAGCAGGTTCCAGGCAACACTCAGGTTCCAGGCAACACTCAGGTTCCAGGCAACACTCAGATTCCAGGCAACACTCAGGTTCCAGGCAACACTACTCAGGTTCCAGGCAACATTCAGGTTCCAGGCAACACTTAGGTTCAAGGCAACGCTAGGATTCCAGGCAACACTCAGGTTCCAGGCAACACTCAGGTTCCAGGCAACAGTCAGGTTCCAGGCAACACTAAGGTTCCAGGTAACACTCAGGTTCCAGGCAACACTCAGGTTCCAGGCAACAGTCAGGCTCCAGGCAACACTAAGGTTCAAGGTAACACTAAACAGTGCAGCAGCAGCGTGGAACCTGTACCATACCCTACCTGACACACCAGTAAACCAGCGCTCCGGGATAGCAACCTCATATCTCCCGAGCCACCTCGGGAGACGGCGGTGAGAAACCCACCACCTCCTAAAACCAACAGGCAGTACCTGAAGATACACCCGTCATCTGCAGGTCACACAGCCTATTTCTCGGAAATCCGGAAAGGGAGCAGGGTGCCTCCAGATAATCTAGATTCCACGGCAAACTACACCATACCCGAGGAACCTCATGGAGCGGGATGAATCACGGCACTCTTCCCCCTAACTAGAAAGCGTAATACCAGAGGGGAGACCCCAGAGGCTAGAAATGGGATGGGGAAAAGGGGAGGGTTGGGAAGAGGGAGGAAAGGGAGAAAAGGGGAGAATGGGGAGGATGGGATAGAGGATGGAGGATTGGGGGGTAATTTGGTTCGGTCTGAAGAAGACCAAAAGGTCCAATTCCTCAGACCAATAACCTCTTCACCACAACAAGGAGACCTCCTTGAACGGCTTTGTCAAGCCGTTACAAACAATACATGAACACCTCACTGTACCTATGTATACCCTGTGTCCCTGGATTGCTGTAACAGCTTGATAAAGCTCCTGGAGAGCGAAACTGCCTTAATGAAATGTTACATTAGTTGCACTTGTGTTCTTTTAATAGAAATAGACGTAATTAATCATTGAGATTATATGAACAGCGATGTTTTATTTTAAACTCATAGTTAATTATGCAAGCATATTACTTGTTAGCATATTAAAGCTTGATTATGCATATTTTAGTTATCGTATTTATACATCGGTTAACGGCGGAGTCACAAAATCCATGACATGTACTTATGTACTTTCAAGCTAAATTAATCCAATGAAAACCAACCCAGTGAGGGGGAAATAACTAAAAAGTAAACTCATTTATTGCTGGCAGACATCACCCAGCAAGGACCAACAGTACCTCTTTCACCGGGCAGTGTTTCGTCAGGACACCAGTTCTCTTCCTACAGACGAGTCCATACAGATGACCCTCAAGCAACGCATCTCTCTCATAGGTTAGTCTACAAGATCCTCACTCCACCCAGGTTTGTCTTAGGTTAATCCAGAGAAGCTTCACTCAGACTGAGGCTAGAAAATTCCCAAATAACACTCATTTAAAAAAAAAAATCTTTGACATTTTCTGTTGGTCCTGGACCACTGTCAAGTAGCGAAACAGGAAAAAATCAAAGACCAAAGCAGAGGTCGGGAGGAGGAAGCTTTGAGGGAAAAAGAGAGTAGCAGCACTTATAATTTAGTGTTGCAGAAGTAGAAAAAGTGTAGAAAAAAGACAATGTACAGTTCAGGACATTTATTAAAAAGGAAAAGTTTTGCCATGAATGGCTTCAGTCCTAATAGAGATAACTAAGAAAACTAGTATATAGTGGCGGGAGTCAGGTGGAGTGTCGCTTGGGTAGCACCAGTAATAATTGTGGTGACAACTGGTGATATTCTGTTGATTAGCAATTTGGAAATTGTGTAACTACCGGACTTTTGGTAGACAGCGTTACTGACAGCAACTGGGGCAGCGTCTATGCACTTTCGCCTCATTAAATCGTCTTCCCTAACTACTGCTCTAGCCTCACTGAATTTCATGTTGT
The DNA here is from genome assembly GCF_026875155.1 of Cherax quadricarinatus. Classification (NCBI taxonomy): domain Eukaryota; kingdom Metazoa; phylum Arthropoda; class Malacostraca; order Decapoda; family Parastacidae; genus Cherax; species Cherax quadricarinatus. The sequence goes on from NC_069425.1 coordinate 1,930,226, forward strand.
GTCCAACATCGTCCCTATGTTGAAACACACACGTTTTTTATGATCATTTCTGCAAGCGTTTTGTGTGTTTCCTGATCCAAACATTCATAGATCTGACCGTTTTACCCCCACAGTTTGTCATATACCCACATGGTGTAGTGCATATTCCTGCACTTGTGCCAGATGCACTTTTGGTGATGCATCAGGTGCTTCAATACCCTGATGATAAATTAGACACATGTGAACACTTGGGTATCTTTAATGAGGAAACGTTTCGCCACACAGTGGCTTCATCAGTCCATACAAAGGAGAACGGTGAAGAACAGAAGGAGTTTGAGGTAATCAATCCTCAGCCATGAGTCGATGGGGTCAGTCTATCAACTTGTAAAGAATACAGCATATGTGCAGAGAAGTAGCTTATATACTGTAGACAGGAGAGGTGCAGCAGTCGTAGGTGGTATCATGTTCGTCCAATGTGGACAATGTCCTTTGTATGGACTGATGAAGCCACAGTGTGGCGAAAAGTTTCTTCAGTAAAGATTCCCATACGTTGCATAAGTGTCTAAATCTTCAACTTGTCGGGTTTTAAACCATTTATCACACCTGTCACAAACTGCAACATCATGGGATCTTGATACAAAGAATTCTTCAACACTTGTCCAACTTTAGGACGAAGACCTACTTCGACTAGTGGATGGTTCCACTATGACCCAGCCTCCTCCTGCCTTCGCCTCACCTGACTACAGTATATAAGCCACTTCTACGGCCCTATGCTGTACTTTCTACAAGATTGATGGACTGAACACATCTACTCCAGGCTGAGGGATTGATTACCTCAAACTCCTCCTCTCCTTACATCATTCTCCTTTGCATGGACTGATGAACACGTCTGCAACATCTTTTCCAATACCTCCAACATCTTTTAAATACCTCATTCCAAGCATCTACCTCCACAACCACGGCCATAAAGGGCATTACCAGCAATAGCCCAGACAAGCTTCCACCCTCTGCAGGGGTATACATAATCCCATGTAATGACTGCAGCAAATTATAATGTGGGCGAAACATCAAGGACCTCCAAACACTTATTTCAGAACACCAATAAGCAAGCAGATCTGACGATCCAAGGAATGCCTGTGTACAACACCAAAATCACACAACCTTTTAATTAACTGCAGAAACTCAAGACTTAACGCCAGAGAAGACAACACTAAATACCGAAAAATCCTGGAATCATCACTTATCTGTATATCCACAACTTCAACCAGAAAAACGGCTTCTATACCTAGCTGAACCACTTGCCAAGAAACTTCTTCATCGCTATCCCACATAAGAACGTAAGAACGGAGGAACACTGCAGAAAGTCTACTGTATACTTATCCAATCTCTCTACATAGCTAACCCAAAATATTTGAATCTATAAACCCTACTCGGTAGATTGTCACATGCAGCATTCTCCACTGGACCAGCATTCTCAACCTGACTTAATCCTATAAATACTCACGTACCTTCCTCCCAGGTAGAGGATCTCATAGCGGTAGAGGATCTCAAGGTGTTCATGGATATTGTTGCAACACAATCGACTCCACGGAACAACAGAGCATATTCCGGCAGATGGTCAGTACGCTAAATTGAAAGTGTGCTTACTGACCGAGGAGGAGATGGTGGACGTCATGAATTTGCAGGGTTTAAAATTGAGACACTTATGCAAAAATATGGGAATCTTTATTCAGGAAACGTTTCGCCACACAGGGCTTCATCAGTCCAATACAAAGTAGAAAGGCGTAAAGAGAGGAGGAGTTTGAGGTGATCAGTCCCTCAGCCTGGAGTCGATGTGTTTCAGTCCATCAATCTTGTAGAATGTACAGCATAGGGCCGTAGACGTGGCTTATATACTGTAGTGAGGTAAAGGGGAAGCAGAAGGAGGTGGGGTCATAGTGGTACCATCCACTAGTCGAAGTAGGTCTTCGTCCAAAGGTTGAACAAGTGTTGAAGAATTCTTTGTAACAAGATCCCATGATGTTGGAGGCTGGACAATAAGGGTTTTTCCCCGCTGCCCTGACACGGCGGAGTCTCTCTGGGTAGTGCAGGTTCCATGCATGATGCCCTTTTTGCCACTGTTCGGACACCAGGTTTCATAGCGTCACCTTTTTAATTTATCCAAGTATTCCATGGCCGGGTGAGACCCTCTAAGGATGCAACATATTTCCTTAAACTGACATCGGGCACTGAGGTGGTTATACATTGGGGACCTGAAGCGCTTTAGAGGTTCTGGGCTGTATGTCCTGACCAGTATTTTCCCCCAAACAGCAGAGATCCAGTTGAGCTAGGAAAATCCCTATGCTGGTCAAGACCGTTTAAATTC
>NC_069425.1:1933069-1963498 GCF_026875155.1 Cherax quadricarinatus
ATTTTAAAACTTGTCTCATCTTGTAAAGTAATTTGCTGCTTGAAATTAACTTGTCTGCATCTTGTAAGAAATTTGTCTCATCTTGTAAAGAAAAAGTTGCAATTGTAAAGTAATTGTCTGCATCTGAAAGTAACTTGCTGAAACTTGTAAAGTAACTTGTCTGCAACTTGTAAAGTAACTTGTCTGCAACTTGTAAAGTAACTTGTCTGCATCTTGTAAAGTAACTTGTCTGCATCTTGTAAAGTAACTTGTCTGCAACTTGTAAAGTAACTTGTCTGCATCTTGTAAAGTAACTTGTCTGCATCTTGTAAAGTAACTTGTCTGCAATTTGTAAAGTAACTTGTCTGCATCTTGTAAAGTAACTTGTCTGCAACTTGTAAAGTAACTTGTCTGCAACTTGTAAAGTAACTTGTCTGCAACTTGTAAAGTAACTTGTCTGCATCTTGTAAAGTAACTTGTCTGCAACTTGTAAAGTAACTTGTCTGCAACTTGTAAAGTAACTTGTCTGCAACTTGTAAAGTAACTTGTCTGCATCTTGTAAAGTATCTTGTCTGCAACTTTTAAAGTAACTTGTCTGCAACTTGTAAAGTAACTTGTCTGCAACTTGTAAAGTAACTTGTCTGCAACTTGTAAAGTAACTTGTCTGCATCTTGTAAAGTAACTTGTCTGCATCTTGTAAAGTAACTTGTCTGCAACTTGTAAAGTAACTTGTCTGCATCTTGTAAAGTAACTTGTCTGCATCTTGTAAAGTAACTTGTCTGCAACTTGTAAAGTAACTTGTCTGCAACTTGTAAAGTAACTTGTCTGCATCTTGTAAAGTAACTTGTCTGCATCTTGTAAAGTAACTTGTCTGCAACTTGTAAAGTAACTTGTCTGCAACTTGTAAAGTAAAGGAACTTTTGTCCGCAACTGTACAAAGGAGAGTTAAGAGAGCAGAGATGATTATAATGTCACGTATAGACGTTCAGACGTACAGACGTACAGACGTACAGACGTACAGACGTTCAGACGTACAGACGTACAGACGTACAGACGTACAGACGTTCAAACGTATTGGGAAATATAGGAAAGCTAAAGACACTGATGAGCTACAGTAAGGAAATATTTCTTCAGTCTCAGGATGGGAAATTCCTGAATGAGCTAAATCAAAATTTGTTGTCTAGGGCAGAGTAGTCAGAATGAAGAAGAAACCATGGAACGGGTGGGACTTGAATCCATGACAAGTGACTCACTTGCAATAGGTTGAAGTCCAAGCCGTTCCCTGATTTGTTTGCAATCCTGTATTTAGGATTTCGTGAGTCAGAATATTGAAGTGAAAAAAAACATTGAAAAAATTCCACTTTTGAATGAAGGTTTTGCATTCAGAATACGACAGTGAAGACGAAATTAAAATATTACAGGATTAAATAGAATTCGATGAAGGTATATAGAGTAGTGTGTAAATTTATTGGGACAGAAGCAAACTTTGTGATTATTTTATAATGTCTTAGTCTCCTGCTTAATGTAGTTTGGGTTCTTTTCTTTTCAGATGAGTTTTCTACAGACTTCTTGCAACCATCCAGCTGTGGGGTTACCCCTACGACTCTCGTCAGTGCTACAACAGCTGTTGTTCCCTAAGGGTGTTTTTCATGGGTGAATGTGGTTTCGCCAAATTCTCCCACACAATTCTTGATTACTGCTGAAATTCACAGTGGATGTTACACCTAGAAAGCGTGCATGCATTCTAGCTCTTGGAAAATGTGTTGATTTGAGTATCAGACAGATCGACAAAAATTTTAGCCTAGAAAGGTCATCTGTCGGTCGGAAGAAATCGTAAGACAACACCTTATGATGAAGGTTATCGTAAGAAATAGTGTGAAGGACCACAAGAAAACCAGCAAAAATCTACAGAGAGATTTTTATCTTCTACTGGCGTGAATGTTGATTCTTCAGCTGTTCGACGAAGGCTCATTGAAGCCGACAGAACTGCCAGAAAGCCGGTAAAGAAACGCTTATTAACTTCTGTTATGAAGAAAAAACGGCTGCGGTGAGCACTCGATCATAATGGATGGACGACAGATGAATGGAGAAAACGTATATTTTCAGATGAGGCGCATTTTGAAGTACATGGGTACAGATCAGTGGTAGTTAGACGGAACAAAGGCGAAGCTCTTCGGAATGGACACATTCAACAAGCGCCAAAACACCCACCTAAGAAGATGTTTTGGGGTAGTTTTACTGCTAAAGAACTTGTTATTGTTGAGGGAACGATGAACGGTAATATATTCAAGGCAATCCTGGCAACTCATTTGCTTCTCATTGTGGATAGACACTTTCCTGATGGAGAAGGCATTTTTCAGCAAGATCTTGTTCCATGCCACAATTCTATTCTTCGAAAAGAGTGGGTTAAGCCTTCTAAATTGACCTGGAAACTCTCCTGACCTCAACCCAGTTGAGAATCTATAAGCAAGAATCAAACGCAGGATTGTGAAACAGGATTGTTCACCTGTAGAAATGCTAATTGCTGTTATTATTAGGGCCTGGTGCCAAGACGAAGAACCTGCCATAATGTGTTCAACATCGATTGACTCTATGCTCAAGCGTGTAGCAATGGTTATGGAAGCAAAGGGTAGTCATATCTCTCTAAAAATCAATTTCATCTCATATCATTGCCGTGTATTTTTCAAATAAACATTAATATACACACTACTGTATAAATTGAGAAAGAACATAAAAATATAGTGAGGAAAATGTGTAAAAACTGTAAAGACAATTTGAAGGATGAAATCATCAAGAGACGAGGACAGGAAAATTAGGTTCTGGAATTGTGGAAAGCAGGTAATGTGGTTGTGATGAAACTAATTAAAAGAAAAGTAATGAAATTCAAGTTAGAAAAGCGGTATTTGGAAACTCTCGGTGTGAATTTAAGCTGTGCTGGAGGAGTGTGCAACTGCAGTCTGAAGGTGGAGACGCTGGCGACACTATCCTCATACATCACAGATACCAGGAAGCAGCAGTTACCTGGAAGTAAGGATACTCTGTCTGAGAACATATCTGTTTAAAAAGAAATACTAGCTAGATTTCAAAATAACAGTATATATATTATATATATATATATATATATATATATATATATATATATATATATATATATATATATATATTTATATATATATATATATAAATATATATATATATATATATATATATATATATATACACACACACACACACACGCGCACACACATACACACACACACACACACACACACACACACACACACACACACACACACACACACACACACACACACACACACACACACACACACACACAGAAAAGAGAACAGAAACAGGACTAAACTATAGACCTGTGTCATTGACGTGTATAGTATGCAAAATTATGGAGAAGATTATCAGGAGGAGAGTGGTGGAGCACCTGGAACGGAACAAGAGTATAAATGCCAACCAGCACGGATTCACGGAAGGCAAATCCTGTGTCACAAACCTTCTGGAGTTTTATGATAAAATAACAGAAGTAAGACACGAGAGAGAGGGGTGGGTTGATTGCATCTTCTTGGACTCCAAGAAGGCCTTTGACACAGTTCCTCACAAGAGATTAGTGCAGAAGCTAGAGCATCAGGCGAATATAACAGGAGGGCACTGCAATGGATCAGAGAATACCTGACAGGAGGCAACAACGAGTCATGGGGACGTAATGATGTATCACAGTGGGCACCTGTGACGAGCGGGGTCCTACAGGGGTCGGTCCTAGGACCAGTGCTATTTTTGGTATATGTGAACGACATGATGAAAGGGTTAGACTCAGAAGTGTCCCTGTTTGCAGATGATGTGAAGTTAATGAGGAGAATTAAATCTGATGAGGACCAGGCAGGACTTCAAAGAGACCTGGACAGACTGGACACCTGGTCCAGCAAATGGCTTCTCGAATTTAATCCTGCCAAATGCAAAGTCATGAAGATAGGGGAAGGGCACAGAAGACCACAGACAGAGTATAGGCTAGGTGGCCAAAGACTGTAAACCTCACTCAAGGAGAAAGATCTTGGGGTGAGTATAACACCGAGCATGTCTCCGGAAGCACACATCAATCAGATAACTGCTGCAGCATATGGGCGCCTGGCAAACCTGAGAACAGCATTCCGATACCTTAGTAAGGAATCGTTCAAGACACTGTACACCGTGTATGTCAGGCCCATACTGGAGTATGCAGCACCTGTTTGGAACCCGCACTTGATAAAGCACGTCAAGAAACTAGAGAAAGTACAAAGGTTTGCGACAAGGTTAGTTCCAGAGCTAAGGGGAATGTCCTATGAAGAAAGATTAAGGGAAATCGGCCTGACGACACTGGAGGACAGGAGGGTCAGGGGAGACATGATAACGACATATAAAATACTGCGTGGAATAGACAAGGTGGACAAAGACAGGATGTTCCAGGGAGGGGACACAGAAACAAGAGGCCACAATTGGAAGTTGAAGACACAAATGAGTCAGAGAGATATTAGGAAGTATTTCTTCAGTCATAGAGTTGCAAGGCAGTGGAATAGCCTAGAAAATGACGTAGTGGAGGCAGGAACCATACACAGTTTTAAGACGAGGTTTGATAAAGCTCATGGAGCGGGGAGAGAGAGGGCCCAGTAGCAACCGGTGAAGAGGCGGGGCCAGGAGCTAAGACTCGACCCCTGCAACCACAAATAGGTGAGTACAAATAGGTGAGTACACACAGAACGAAAGGAAGACGATAAAAGAGAGAGTTCAAAAACGAAAGGAGAAATGGGAGGAAATGAAAAAGGAGAGCAGAATAACCCAGGATCAAATGGAAGGACAAGCACATCCCCCAGAAACACCTGCAGAAGGACTCCAGCCACGACACCCCCAAGGCAACTGAACAGTCCAAACCAACCATCACACACCGATCCCTCTGTTTCCATCCCCCACACCACAGTTACAGTATTAGAACAGAAGTTGAAGGATTGGTACACAAATGCAGATGGATTAACGAATAAACATGAGGAATGGCAAGAAAGAATCAATGAGAAGTCCCCAGACATCATAGCAGTTACAGAAACAAAACTCACAGAGACAATAACAGATGCAATCTTCCCACCAGGATACGAGATCATGAGGAAAGATAGAAGGGGCAGGGGGGGAGGTGGGGTTGCTCTGCTCGTAAAAAACAGATGGAAATTCGAGAAAATGGAAGGCATAGATGAGACGGGAGAAAGAGACTACATAGCAGGTACACTTCAGTCTGGGGAACACAAAGTGGTCATTGCAGTGATGTATAATCCACCACAGAACTGCAGGAGGCCAAGAGAGGAATATGAAGAGAGCAACAGGGCAATGGTGGACACACTTGCTGAGGTGGCAAGAAGAGCTCATTCCAGCAGAGCAAAGTTGCTGGTTATGGGGGATTTCAACCACAGGGAGATTGACTGGGAAAACCTGGAGCCACATGGGGGTCCCGAAACTGGAGAGCCAGGATGTTGGACGTGGTGCTGGAAAACCTCATGCACCAACATGTTAAGAACACTACCAGAGTGAGAGGGGAGGATGAACCAGCAAGATTGGACCTTGTGTTCACCCTGGGCAGCTCAGATATTGAGGACATCAAGTATGAGAGTCCCCTAGGAGCTAGCGACCACGTGGTTCTGTGCTTTGAATACATAGTAGAGCTGCAAGTGGAGAGAATAACAGGAGTTGAATGGGAAAAGCCTGACTATAAAAGAGGGGACTACATAGGGTTGAAGAACTTCCTGCGGGAGGTCCAGTGGGACAGAGAACTGGCAGGAAAGCCAGTAAATGAAATGATGGAATATGTAACAACAAAATGCAAGGAGGCAGTGGAAAGGTTTATTCCCAAGGGCAACAGTAACAACAGGAAGACCAGAACGAGCCCCTGGTTTACCCGACGGTGTAAGGAGGCAAAAAACAAAGTGCAATAGAGAATGGAAAAAGTACAGAAGGCAGAGAACACACGAAAATAGGGAGACCAGTCGCAGAGACCAGGAATGAGTATGCACAGGTAAGGAGGGAGGCCCAGCGACAGTATGAAAATGACATAGCATCGAGAATCAAGACTGACCCGAAACTGTTGTTAAGCCACATCAGGAGGAAGACAACAGTCAAAGACCAGGTGATCAGATTAAGGACAGAAGGTGGAGAACTCACAAGAAACGATCAGGAGGTATGTGAGGAGCTGAACAGGAGATTTAAGGAAGTTTTTACAGTAGAGACAGGAAGGGCCGTGGGAAGACAGCACAGAAGGGAACATCAAGAGGGAATATACCAACAAGTGTTGGATGACATACGAACAACTGAGGAGGAGGTGAAGAAGCTCTTAAGTGACCTTGACACCTCATAGGCGATGGGACCGGACAACATCTCCCCATGGGTCCTTAGAGAAGGAGCAGAGATGCTGTGCGTGCCTATAACCAAAATCTTCAACACATCCCTTGAAGGAATGCCTGTGTACAACATCGCAATTCACACAACCATTTAATTAACTACAGAAACTCAAGACAACAGAAGACAACACTCAATACAGAAGAATCCTGGAATCATCGCTCATCTCTACAACCAACAATTTCAACCAGAACAATGGCTTCTATAACATAGCTGAACCACTCGCCAAGAAACTTCTTCATCGCTATCCCACATAAGAACATAGAACACTGCAGAAGGTCTACTCACAACTTGTCCAATACCCCTGCCAAGCTACCCAAGACTCTATAACCCCACCCGGTAGATCATCAGATGCAGCATTCTCCACCTGACCTCAACATTCTGAACATGACTATAAATACTCTCGTACCTTCCAACCCCAGGTAGATCCGTGTATGACTTGAAAAAGCCCACTGTGTGGGTGAAACGTTGTCAATAAAGGATCACATTATACTGCATTTGTGTTCATATTTCCACATCCCTTGAAACTGGACAACTACCTGAGAAATGGAAGACAGCTAATGTAGTCCCCATATTTAAGAAAGGAAACAGAAACGAGGCACTAAACTACAGACCTGTGTCTCTGACATGTATCGTGTGCAAAGTCATGGAGAAGATTATCAGGAGGAGAGTGGTCGAACGCCTGGAAAGGAACAAGATTATAAATAAAAACCAGCATGGGTTCATGGAAGGCAAATCTTGTATCACAAATCTCCTGGAGTTTTATGACAAGGTAACAAAAGTAAGACACGAGAGAGAGGGTTGGGTAGATTGCGTTTTCCTAGACAGCAGGAAGGCCTTTGACACACTTCCCCCACAAGAGATTAGTGCAGAAGCTGGAGGATCAGGCGCATGTAAAAGGGAGGGCACTGCAATGGATAAGGGAATACCTGACAGGGAGGCAGCAACGAGTCATGGTACGTGAAGAGGTATCACAGTGGGCGCCTGTTACGAGCGGGGTCCCACAGGGGTCAGTTCTAGGACCAGTGCTATTTTTGATATATGTGAACGACATGATGGAAGGAATAGACTCTGAAGTGTCCCTTTTCGCAGATGACGTGAAGTTGATGAGAAGAAATTAAATCGGACGAGGATGAGGCAGGACTACAAAGAGACCTGGACAGGCTGGACATGTGGTCCAGTAACTGGCTTCTCGAATTCAATCCAGCCAAATGCAAAGTCATGAAGATTGGGGAGGGGCAAAGAAGACCGCAGACAGAGTATAGGCTAGGTGGACAAAGACTACAGACCTCACTCAGGAGAAAGACCTTGGGTGACCATAACACCGAGCACATCACCGGAGGCACACATCAACCAAATAACTGCTGCAGCATACGGGCGCCTGGCAAACCTGAGAATAGCGTTCCGATACCTTAATAAGGAATCGTTCAAGACACTGTACACTGTGTATGTTAGGCCCATACTGGAGTATGCAACACCAGTCTGGAACCCACACCTGGTCAAGCACGCCAAGAAGTTAGAGAAAGTACTAAGGTTTGCAACAAGGCTAGCCCCAGAGCTCAAGGGAATGTCGTACGAGGAAAGGTTAAGGGAAATCGGACTGACGACACTGGAGGACAGAAGGGTCAGGGGAGACATGATAACGACATACAAGATACTGCGGGGAATAGACAAGGTGGACAGAGATAGGATGTTCCAGAGAGGGGACACAGGGACAAGAGGTCACAACTGGAAGCTGAAGACTCAGACGAGTCACAGGGACGTTAGGAAGTATTTCTTCAGTCATAGAGTTGTCAGCAAGTGGAATAGCCTAGCAAGTGAAGTAGTGGAGGCAGGAACCATACATAGTTTTAAGAAGAGGTATGACAAAGCTCAAGAAGCAGAGAGAGAGAGGACCCAGTAGCGATCAGTAAAGAGGCGGGGGCCAGGAGCTGAGTCTCGACCCCTGCAACCACAATTAGGTGAGTACAATTAGGTGAGTACACACACACACACACACACACACACACACACACACACACACTCACACACTCACACACACACACACACACACACACACACACACACACACACACACCACACACACACCAGCAAGACTGGACTTAGTATTCATCTTGAGTAGTGCAGTTATTGAGGATATCACACATGAAAGACCCCTTGGGGCCAGCGATCATGTGGTTTTAAGCTTAGAATACATAGAGCTACAAGTGGAAGGGGCAGTAAGAAGGCCAGGACGAATGAAGCCAAACTACAAGAAAGGGGACTACACAGGGAAGCCAGTTAATGAGATGATGGAATATGTAGCAACAATGTGCAAGCAGGCTGAAGAGAGGTTTGTACCCAAGGGTAACAGAAATAACGAAAAAGCCAGGATGAGCCCATAGTTCACCCAAAGGTGCAGGGAGGCAAAAACCAAGTGTGCTAGGGAATGGAAGAAATATAGAAGGCAAAGGACCCAGGAGAATAAGGAGAACAGTCGTAGAGCCAGAAATGGATATGCACAGATAAGAAGGGAGGCCCAACGACAATATGAAAACGACATAGCAGCGAAAGCCAAATCTGAGCCGAAGCTGTTATACAGCCACATTAGGAGGAAAACAACAGTCAAGGACCAGGTAATCAGGCTAAGGAAGGAAGGAGGAGAGACAACAAGAAATGACCGTGAAGTATGTGAGGAAATTAACAAGAGATTCAAAGAAGTGTTCACAGAGGAGACAGAAGGGGCTCCAGAAAGACGGAGAGATGGGGTACACCACCAAGTGCTGGACACGGTACACACAACCGAGGAAGAAGTGAAGAGGCTTCTGAGTGAGCTAGATACCTCAAAGGCAATGGGGCCGGATATCATCTCTCCATGGATCCTGAGAGAGGGAGCAGAGGCATTATGTGTACCCCTAACAACAATATTCAATACATCTATCAAAACAGGGAGATTGACTGAGGCATGGAAGACAGCAAATGTAGTCCCAATCTTTAAAAAAGGAGGCAGATATGAAGCACTAAACTACAGATCAGTGTCACTGACATGTATAGTATGCAAAGTCATAGAGAAGATTATCAGGAGAAGAGTGGTGGAACACCTAGAAAGGAATGATCTCATCAACAGCAGCCAACATGGTTTCAGGGATGGGAAATCCTGTGTCACAAACCTACTGGAGGTCAATGACATGGTGACAGCAGTAAGACAAGAGAGAGAGGGGTGGGTGGATTGCATTTTCTTGGACTGCAAGATGGCGTTTGACACAGTTCCACACAAGAGATTAGTGCAAAAACTGGAGGATCAAGCAGGGATAACAGGGAAAGCACTACAATGGATCAGGGAATACTTGTCAGGAAGACAGCAGCGAGTCGTGGTACGTGGCGAGGTGTTAGAGTGGGTGCCTGTGACCCGCGGGGTCCCAAAGGGGTCAGTCCTAGGACCAGTGCTGTTTCTGGTATTTGTGAACGACATGACGGAAGGAATAGACTCCGAAGTGTCCCTGTTTGCAGATGACGTGAAGTTGATGAGAAGAATTCATTCGATCGAAGACCAGGCAGACCTACAAAGGGATCTGGACAGGCTGCAGACCTGGTCCAGCAATTGGCTCCTGGAGTTCAAAGCCACCAAGTGCAAAGTCATGAAGATTGGGAAGGGCAAACAAGACTGCAGACGGAGTACAGTCTAGGGGGCCAGAGACTACAAACCTCACTCAAGGAAAAAGATCTTGGGGTGAGTATAACACCAGGCACATCTCCTTAAGCGCACATCAACCAAATAACTGCCGCAGCATATGGGCGCCTAGCAAACCTCAAAACAGCATTCCGACATCTTAATAAGGAATCGTTCAGGACCCTGTACACCGTGTACGTTAGGCCCATATTGGAGTATGCGGCACCAGTTTGGAACCCACACCTAGCCAAGCACGTAAAGAAACTAGAGAAAGTGCAAAGGTTTGCAACAAGACTAGTCCCAGAGCTAAGGGGTATGTCATACGAGGGGAGGTTAAAGGAAATCGACCTGACGACACTGGAGGACAGGAGAAATAGGGGGGACATGTTAACGACATATAAAATACTGAGTGGAATTGACAAGGTGGACAAAGACAGGATGTTCCAGAGATGGGACTCAACAACAAGAGGACACAGTTGGAAGTTGAAGACACAGATGAATCACAGGGATTTTATGAAGTATTTCTTCAGTTGCAGAGTAGTCAGGAAGTGGAATAGTTTGGGAAGCGATGTAGTGGAGGCAGGATCCATACATAGCTTTAAGCAGAGGTATGATAAAGCTCACGGTTCAGGGAGATTGACCTAGTAGCAACCAGTGGAAAGGCGGGGCCAGGAGCTTGGACTCGACCCCTGCAACCTCAACTAGGTGAGTACAACTAGGTAAGTACACACACACACACACATTTTATATATATACATATATACATATATATATACATATATATATATATATATATATATATATATATAATATATATATATATATATATATATATATATATATATATATAATCTTCTTCCATAGCATCAAACGAGTTGATAAGACAAATTCTTCCTTACACCCTCAGCGACTCAGCAGGAATAGAAGACCCTAGCTACGCCAGTCCCATCACTGAATGGGAGACTCTTGCTGCTCCAGCCCCAAACCCTAGTGCAACACTGGCTCACAAACAGTCAAGCTGGGATGGGCCCGATCTCTAAAAAGGGTGCTTGCCAACATGCTCAGGGCTGCAACATCAGATAGGGAGATTGCCCGTCTCCAGGCTGTGAGTGCACCTCACTCCGGGGACTTCCTCCAAACATTTTCCCATATCGGCAATGGGAACGCGACTCGCCCCTAAGACCCCCGTATTGCAGTGGTTCTGCGCCTTTCTGCCCCAAATTTTCACACAGAATATACGTGTATTTGCGGCGAAGTGCAAGCAGACCAATACGGTCTACTGGTCTTAACTGTTCCAAAACCAAGGGCTGGCATGCAAGACACAATGAGGTCAACGACATCTTTAAGGAACCCTTGCTACAGCTGGATCCCCCAGCCGAGAGGGAGCCCCGATCACTAGCAGCCAGCAATACCCACAACCCAGCAAATGCCCTGACGGGATCCCCATCTATCCTTGGAAGAATGGCAAGCTCTTAGCATGGGACTATACCTGTGTGTCCACACTGGCTGACACCTAATCCATCACAGTGTGGGGCGACAGGCAGGAGATGCTGACCACAGGGAGGAGTACAAGATCAGCAAGTACAGGGACATTAGCCAACAGTATCAATTTGTCCCAGTGGGATCAGAGCCCCTGGGATCATGGGAAAAAAATGCCACACGTTTCCTTAAGAATTGAGTTCCGACTCATCGACACCACCAAGGGCCCCAAAGGGCACCCACTTCATGTTCCAGCGCCTCAGCATAGCCATCCAGAGGGGAAATGCTTGCTGCATACTTGGCTCGCGTCCAGCCTCGGAGGAGCTGGAGGAAATTCATGATCTTTGATACATTGTGCCATTGTATTCGTGTATATGTTTTTTCTGTAAATGTATTTTGTTTTTTAAAATAAATGATCACATAGAATATAAAATACATAGGGGGTGGTAGGAGAAGAAAATATTCAAACAGCTCCGGGGAGAAGTTTTAATTTTTCCTGAGGTACGTTTATTGTCTTCTCTGAGGATGAGGGTCCCCAGTCCAGCTATAGGGTGGTACAATATTTATAATATTATATATATATTATATATATATATAAAATATATATATATATATATATATTTATATATAATATATATATATATATATATATATATACAGAACAGCCACTGTGAAAAAAATAGTGAACGTCCAAACACTTTCATTGTCATATAATGAAGGAGTTGTAAAAAATAAAATATAAGGTGAGATTACACCTCGCGGTCAACTGACAACACCTGAGCCTTGATGATGACGTAGGTAGGTGGTCAACTGACAACACCTGAGCCTTGATGATGACGTAGGTAGGTGGTCAACTGACAACACCTGAGCCTTGATGATGACGTAGGTAGGGGGTTTCAACTGACAACACCTAGCCTTGATGATGACGTAGGTAGGTGGTCAAACTGACAACATCTGAGCCTTGATGATGACGTAGGTAGGTGGTCAACTGACAACACCTGAGCCTTGATGATGACGTAGGTAGGTGGTCAACTGACAACACCTGAGCCTTGATGATGACGTAGGTAGGTGGTCAACTGACAAACCTGAGCCTTGATGATGACGTAGGTAGGTGGTCAACTGACAACACCTGAGCCTTGATGATGACGTAGGTAGGCGGTCAACTGAAAAACACCTGACCCTTTGATGATGGACGTAGGTAGGTGGTCAACTGACAACACCTGAGCCTTGATGATGACGTAGGTAGGCGGTCAACTGACAACACCTGAGCCTTGATGATGACGTAGGTAGGTGGTCAACTGACAACACCTGAGCCTTGATGATGACGTAGGTAGGTGGTCAACTGAAAAACACCTGAGCCTTGATGATGACGTAGGTAGGCGGTCAACTGACAACACCTGAGCCTTGATGATGACGTGGGTAGGTGGTCAACTGACAACACCTGAGCCTTGATTGATGACGTAGGTAGGTGGTCAACTGAAAAACACCTGAGCCTTGATGATGACGTAGGTAGGCGGTCAGCTGACAACACCTGAGCCTTGATGATGACGTAGGTAGGTGGTCAACTGACAACACCTGAGCCTTGATGATGACGTAGGTAGGTGGTCAACTGACAACACCTGAGCCTTGATGATGACGTAGGTAGGTGGTCAACTGACAACACCTGAGCCTTGAGGGATGACGTAGGTGGGTGGTCAACTGAAAAACACCTGAGCCTTAAATGATGACGTAGGTAGGTGGTCAACTGACAACACCTGAGCCTTGATGATGACGTAGGTAGGTGGTAAACTTGACAACACCTGAGCCTTGATGATGACGTAGGTAGGGCGGTCAACTGACAACACCTGAGCCTGATGATGACGTAGGTAGGTGGTCAACTGACAACACCTGAGCCTTGATGATGACGTAGGTAGGGGTAAACTGACAACACCTGAGCCTTGTTTGATGACGTAGGTAGGTGGTCAACTGACAACACCTGAGCCTTGATGATGACGTAGGTAGGTGGTCAACTGACAACACCTGAGCCTTGATGATGACGTAGGTAGGCGGTCAACTGACAACACCTGAGCCTTGATGTTTGACGTAGGTAGGTGGTCAACTGACAACACCTGAGCCTTGATGATGACGTAGGTAGGGGGTAAAACTGACAACACCTGAGCCTTGATGATGACGTAGGTAGGCGGTCAGCTGACAACACCTGAGCCTTGATATGGACGTAGGTAGGGGGTCAACTGACAACACCTGACCCTTGATGATGTCGTAGGTGGTGGTCAGCTGCCAACACCTGACCCTTGATGATGACGTAGGTAGGTGGTCAACTGACAACACCTGAGCCTTGATGATGTCGTAGGTAGGCGGTCAGCTGACAACACCTGAGCCTTGATGATGTCGTAGGTAGGTGGTCAACTGACAACACCTGAGCCTTGATGATGTCGTAGGTAGGCGGTCAACTGACAACACCTGGCCTTGATGATGACGTAGGTAGGTGGTCAACTGACAACACCTGAGCCTTGATGATGTCGTAGGTAGGTGGTCAGTGCAAACACCTGAGCCTTGAGATGACGTAGGTAGGTGGTCAACTGACAACACCTGAGCCTTGATGATGTCGTAGGTAGGCGGTCAGCTGACAACACCTGAGCCTTGATGATGTCGTAGGTAGGTGGTCAACTGACAACACCTGAGCCTTGATGATGTCGTAGGTAGGCGGTCAGCTGACAACACCTGAGCCTTGATGATGTCGTAGGTAGGTGGTCAACTGACAACACCTGAGCCTTGATGATGTCGTAGGTAGGTGGTCAACTGACAACACCTGAGCCTTGATGATGTCGTAGGTAGGCGGTCAACTGACAACACCTGAGCCTTGATGATGTCGTAGGTAGGCGGTCAGCTGACAACACCTGAGCCTTGATGATGTCGTGGGTTTAGGTGGTCAACGACAACCCCTGAGCCATGATGATGACGTAGGTAGGTGGTCAACTGACAACACCTGAGCCTTTGGGATGATGTCGTAGGTAGGCGGTCAACTGACAACACCTGAGCCTTGATGATGTCGTAGGTAGGCGGTCAACTGACAACACCTGAGCCTTGATGATGTCGTAGGTAGGTGGTCAACTGACAACACCTGACCCTTGATGATGACGTAGGTAGGTGGTCAACTGACAACACCTGAGCCTTGATGATGACGTAGGTAGGTGGTCAGCTGACAACACCTGAGCCTTGATGATGACGTAGGTAGGCGGTCAACTGACAACACCTGATCCTTGATTATGACGTAGGTAGGCGGTCAACTGACAACACCTGAGCCTTGATGATGACGTAGGTAGGCGGGCAACTGACAACACCTGATCCTTGATTATGACGTAGGTAGGCGGTCAACTGACAACACCTGATCCTTGATTATGACGTAGGTAGGTGGTCAACTGACAACACCTGATCCTTGATTATGACGTAGGTAGGTGATCAACTGACAACACCTGAGCCTTGATTATGTCGTAGGTAGGTGGTCAACTGACAACACCTGAGCCTTGATGATGTCGTATGTAGGTGGTCAACTGACAACACCTGAGCCTTGATGATGTCTTAGGTAGGTGGTCAACTGACAACACCTGACCTTTGATGATGACGTAGGTAGGTGGTCAACTGACAACACCTGACCTTTGATGATGACGTAGGTAGGTGGTCAACTAACAACACCTGAGCCTTGATGATGACGTAGGTAGGTGGTCAACTGACAACACCCGACCCTTGATGATGACGTAGATAGGTGATCAACTGACAACACCTGAGCCTTGATGATGTCGTAGGTAGGTGGTCAACTGTCAACACCTGGCCCTTGATGATGTCGTAGGTAGGTGGTCAACTGACAACACCTGAGCCTTGATGATGACGTAGATAGGTGGTCAACTGACAACACCTGAGCCTTGATGATGACGTAGGTAGGTGGTCAACTGACAACACCTGAGCCTTGATGATGACGTAGGTAGGTGATCAAGGACCTGTCATATACACCTTATATTCTACTCATGATTTAAGATTTTCACTTGTCAAATGTCCTTTAATTCTTGCAAAATTTAATTAATTTTAAATGAATTCAATTTGTATAATCACTAATCAATATTTATTTAATATCGAAACTGTTTTTATGAAACTTGGTTCTATCATATTTTTCTGAACCTCGGATATGATTAATATAACTTTCTCGGTATTTTCAAAATCAATTGGATGGTTAAAGTCTGTCACATTAATATACTGAACATTAAACTCTTGTCCACTTCTAATTTATTATATATGTTGTTGTAATCTCTGATCAAGACTTTTCTCACTTTGACCTAATTAACTTTGTCACATTTTTTCCTGTGTAGTTCCACACCACCTGCTGCCATCTGTCCAGGCTTGAAGGGTGATACCCTCTGGATGCCTTTGGTTACAATTAGATCTGCATAGTTGGGGTGACTCTCTTGTTGCTGGGCATCCGGCTGTTGTAAGGCTGTTGTGGAAAGGTTACATGCAGTGTGGTCAAAGCACTTTAAACTCCATTAACAAACCGACCGACCTCTGTTTTATGCTTGAGTAAATGACTTCCTACTACTACTGGACCACTATGACAAGGTCCTGGATGCACTAAAAGACAAGCAAGGTGCAGATGTAACATACACAGACTTTGCAAAAGCCTTCGACAAGTGTGACCATGGTGTAATAGCGCACAAAATGCGTGATAAAAGAATAACAGGAAAAGTTGGTAGACGGATCTATAATTTCCTCACAAACAGAACACAAAGAGTAGTAGTCAACAGAGTAAAGTCTGAGGCGGCTACTGTGAAAAGCTCTGTTCCACAAGGCACAGTACTCGCTCCCATCTTGTTCCTCGTCCTCCTTTCTGATATAGACAGAGATGTAAGCCATAGCTCCGTGTCTTCCTTTGCAGATGACACCCCAATCTGCATGACAGTGTCTTCCACTGAAGACAATGCAAGACTCCAGGCAGAGATCAACCAAATCTTTAAATGGGCTGCAGAAAACAATATGAAGCTCAATGATGAGAAATTTCAATTCCTCCGATATGAACAGCGTGAGGAAATTAAAACTATATCGGAGTATAAAACAAATTCCAACCACACAATAGAGCAAAGAACTAATGTAAAAGACCTGGGAGTGATCATGTCGGAGGATCTCATCTTCAAAGACCATAACATTGTATCAGTAGCATCTGCTAGAAAAATGACAGGATGGATAATGAGAACCTTCAAAACTAGGGAGGCCAAGCCCATGATGACACTCTTCAGGTCGCTTGTTCTCTCTAGGCTGGAATATTGCTGCACACTAACAGCACTTTCAAAGCAGGAGAAATTGCTGATCTAGAAAATGTACAGAGAACCTTCACGGCGCGCATAACTGCGATAAAACACCTCCATTACTAGGAACGTTTGAAGTTCCTGAACCTGTACTCCCTGGAACGCAGGCGGGAGAGGTACATGATTATATACATTTGGAAGATCCTAGACGGATTAGTACCAAACTTACACACAAAAATTACTCCCTATGAAATCAAAAGACTTGGCAGACGATGCAACATCCCCCCAAAGAAAAGCAGGGGTGTCACTAGCACGTTAAGAGACAACACAATAAGTGTCAGGGGCCCAAGACTGTTCAACTGTCTCCCAGCATACATAAGGTGGATTACCAACAGACCCCTGGCAGTCTTCAAGCTGGCACTGGACAAGCACCTAAAGTCGGTGCCTGACTAGCCGGGCTGTGGTTCATACGTCGGGTTGCGTGCGGCCAGCAGAACAGCCTGGTTGACCAGGCCCTGATCCACCATGAAGCCTGGTCACAGACCGGGCCGCGGGGGCGTTGACCCCCGGAACCTTCTCCAGATATACTCAGGTATACCCCTCACCCAGGGGTGAGGGACTGACTTCATCATAACTGCCACTACAGCTTTCAGTAGTGCATTCGACTAATGAAGCCGTTGTGCAGGCGACGTCTGCAGATAACTGTGAAAACTGTAAATCGTAAATTAGCAACGTACTTTTTCGATTATTATTATTATTATTATAATCAAGGGGGAAGCGCTAAACCCGGAGGATTATACAGCGCCTGGGGGGGGGGGGGATGTGGAAGGCATTCAGGCTTAATTCGGGGAACTGGAGCACAGATCCAATTCCCTAAATCAAGAGCCCCTCACCAACATCAAGGAACCTTCCTTGAGGGGATACTTTTTCGAAAATGTGCGTTTCTGTAATTGAGATTACCTGGAGTTTACCTGGAGAGGGTCTGAGACCAGGCCTCATGGTGGATCAGGGTCTGATCAACCAGTAATTAGTGTCACGATAAACATACTTACTTTAGGTGTAATATGCTTAAAATTTTAGTAAAACTTAATTAGATACTTATCTTGTAATGATTAAATTTTATAGATGTACATTTATACACTTAAATGTAGTTATCATTATACAAAATAAAAATTTATATTACATCTTAAATTTTCAAATTATTTAGAGACCTATTTTTTTTTTTTGGTCTGTCATTTTCGGTACTTGGCGAGGAAGGTGGTAGTATGGAAGTATCAGAGACACACTGTCCTCGAGGGGAGGATGAAAAGGGCCCTTTCGTGTTAATTTTACACTCCGAATGTGCGTCGGGGGCTGAACTACACTGTTCTGGGCATCAAAACATTATTGTGGTTACCACAAAATGATTCGGTAAGTAACTGTTACTGTAAAATGCAAAAATGTGTATGACTATTTATATTGTGTATAACTAAATAATCTAAGAATCTAAGCATTACTAATACAGAAATATACTAATAATTTTTCTTTAAGGGTCTAAGCATTACTTCAGTATCGATATAAGCAACTAAAAATTTCTTTTACAATACGTGCAGACACTTATGATGTTGTGAGGGTGTATGTGGGCACTTTGGGGTGAGCACTGAGGTGCCCCCTGGACTCACACTATATGAACAAGTTGCCTCCAACACCCTTCAGGCTCCTGTCACTGATAAGGATTGTTCCGCATCCATAACCGGACATCTCTGTGGTCAAGGGTGGACTGGACTTCTTATATGGGCGGGAGCCACTTCCACGACACACAATGGCTGTCCCGGTGGTAGGACCTGCAAACTGGGTTGGCACTGCTGCTGTACAAGTCAGTATCCAGCAAATTTATTCCACATATTTCATTGTGAAGCTGTGTTTTATGAACCAAAATAAAAAACGATGTGTTTTTGTCACTTTAGGATCCGAAGACGGTCTGTTTGATATCGAAAACCTCACAATTATTTAAACATGATAAGCATTTTTTATACAAAATCAGCGCGGGGAAGTTCACATTAGATGCGTTTTTAGTTGAGGCATAGTACACAGTCTAAAATTTTGGCTCTTATATGAATGCATTAAACTGTCTTAAATATAGTGCCACATCGAAGAATTAAGACTTATTTTTTCTTCTTTTTCTGAAGGTTGAAATATAAACACAAATGCAGTATAATGTGATCCTTATTTACAACGTTTCACCCACACAGTGGGCTTTTTCAAGTCCACACAGATCTACCTGGGGGGGAAGGTACGAGAGTATTTATAGTCATGACTATAAATACTCCCCTACCTTCCACCCCCAGGTAGATCTGTGGTGTCTTGAAAAAGCCCCCTGTGGGGCGAAACGTTGTCAATAAAGGATCACATTATACTGCATTTGTGTTTATATTTCCATTGTGTCGGAATTTTATACCATTTATTTCCTTTGAAGGTTGAACTTTGAGTTTGCCTCAGAATGATGTTGAATACATAACTGTGGCCGTTTCCTTGTTATTACAATTTCCCCCCCCCCTTTAAATGGGTTTATCTTAATGAGCTCTTTTTTCCTGTGTATAAAATATAGAGTCGTGGCTACAGTAAGATTCATCTCCACAATAAGATGAAAATTGAGGGGGCCGACTTATCAAGATAATTCGTAGTATAATTCTATTAAATTAAATTTATGTAGGAGCAATAAAAATTCAAGGCAACATAGAAAATGCCACTAATTTATTTGAATTACAAAAGCAAGATGTAATTTAGAAAGTCAAGGGAAAATAATGAGTATTCCTTATTAACTCTTTGATTTAAAAATATAATTTAATAATATAATTTAATTGATAATAATATAATTTAACGTTGAAAACTGATATAGTCATGAATGTAACTAGAAAATAAACATTAATATTATTTAGAAAGAGATTCAATTTTCTCACATTAAAATAATCTTGGATTCACTAATTAACTACAAAAAAATTAATATTTAAAATTCTATGTATTTTCAGCTTCTCTCTAGAGGAGTGTTTGGCAGTGTAAAGAAATTAACGTGATTTTATGTATATTTACTGATAAAAATGTATATAGTGAGAACTAAATCAATATTAAGGAAAATATTTCTGATATAATCAACATTTTCCCCCCACATTTTGGTTAAAAAAAAACTAAATTAAAGCACCTTCTAACTTATGCTTTTTTGTATATTTCATTACTTACACATTTCTAAGATATATATTCATTATTTTGTACTTCCTTCCTCTGTATCCTCGACACAAATAAGTAAATATTATATAAAACACAACTTATTCAAATTGCTAGACATACTTTAATCATGTTCTCAGTTGGACACATTGATGCTGGCGCCAAGTGGGAGGCAATATCCTCGGGAGAGATTTGTGTCCCAGCATCCCACTGGCAGTACGAGTGTTTTTTCCTGGAGGGTCAACGTGACAAAAGGTAAATACAACATTGTTCAGCCCCTGTGTTTACTGATCACTAGATAGTATCCTCTCGATATAAACTGATTTTCATTTGTAATTTCCGTATAAAGGTGTTGGAACGGAAAAAAGTCATGTACGGGAGTGTTGAGAGAGGCAAGACTAACTGACGGTGGGGAGGTACAACCTACATACTGTTGCTTGTCTGCAAAACACTCAACTGCTTCACTCAACTCCACTCCTCTCCCGTCCATCTACCCTTTAAAAAGGGGGTGTGATAAAGATTGCTTACATGAAGGTTAGTTCTTGAGAGATGCCTGACAAACACTGCTTTATTTCACTAATAAAAATATTGCAGATAAATCAGACTTCTAAAATTATATCAAATTTTCTTCTTTTTTTATTGGACTGATATAATTTAAATAAAAAAAGAAGTTTGGCTTATTTACAATTTACAGTTTAATTGGGGAAAAAGGTTTACTATGTTTTTTAACAACAGAAATTGTGGACCAGTAGGCTCTTACCTCTTGTTTACCTGCCTCCCACCATACATAAGGGGGATTGCCCTAGACCCCTGGCTGTCTTCAAGAAGGCACTGGACAGGCACCCAAAGTTAGTACCTGACCAGCCGAGCTGTGGTTCGTACGTTGGATTGCGTGCAGCCAGCAGTAACAGCCTTGTTGATTAGGCTTGGTCCATCATGAGGCCTAGTCACAGAAACCCGGGCCGGGGGCGATGACCCCCAAAACCCTCCCCAGGTATACTCAGGAAAAGTGGGTTTTAGCCTTAATGAAGTAGGTATCACCTTACAGGACGAGTTATCAATTTTCCCGAGATATGTCACCTCAGTATTTAATATATAGAATGTGCTCCACTTGCCCCCTCCTTCCTGATCACTTCTACACAACTTTTCTAAAAACTTTGGTCTGTTGTAATCACTGGAAGTCTCTTTGATCCTTTCACAATAAATCCTTTAAGGTTTGTTCTGGTAATTCTTAGATATAAACAATTTACTGTTACTGGATGAGAGAAACAGATGTGCACTGGACTGCAAGATTACATGAAACTTCTTAAGAAGAGTTCAACAGGTGTTTTGTTATAACAACTACCATGAAGGACTTAAATACAAATGAACCAACAGAGGGGCAAAATAAATCCAAATCTTTTTATTTTGTAAGATTTGCCTGCGTATAAAATTTAAGTACTTGTGTAAGAATTATGTAAGTTTTAATAAATAAACCAGTAAAAAAAAAAAAAAAATCCAATTTATTTCTGGTCAGAGGAGACATCCGCCATTTACCTCACAGAAATCAATTTAACAAATAAAACTGAAAAATATTGATACCAGTGGAAAGTGATGCATTTAGATACGAATCAAATAAGGGAAGAATATGTCCAGTTCACTGAATCAAGAGCCCCTGACCAGCATCAACTCAAGACAATGCAATAATATAAAATAATACCATGATATTACGAGATTAAAACTGACAGTATAGCAGCTACATACCCAGGAATATGTACAAGTGGTGAAATATTGAATGTTCTCGCTGCACACAAGCAGGGCCCGGGTTCGATTCCCGCCGGGGTGGATTATTATTATTATAATCAAGGGGGAAGCGCTAAACCCGGAGGATTATACAGCACCTGGGGGGGGATGTGGAAGGCATTCAGGCTTAATTCGGGGAACTGGAGCACAGATCTAATTCCCTAAATCAAGAGCCCCTCACCAACATCAAGGAACCTTCCTTGAGGGGTCCGCCGGGGTGGAAATATTTAGACGTCTTTCCTTACACCTGTTGTCCTGTTCACCTAGCAGCAAGTAGGTACCTGGGTGTTAGTCGACTGGTGTGGGTGGCATCCTGGGGGACAAGATTGAGGACCACAATGGAAATAAGACACAGTCCTCGATGACTCACTGACTTTCTTGGGTTATACTGGGTGGCTAACCCTCCGGGGTTAAAATCCGAAGAAAATCTTAACTTACCCATGAGCCATTGATACATTGCTAAAATGTTGTAAGTTTGAAGCTGATCGAATAAGGCGTTCCCGAGTCATAAACGCAAATCTTGAGGAAGAAAAGATGAATCTTACTGAGATATATTCTCAAAATAAGAAAGTCTCTCCTCGCTAAATTAAAAAGAAAATTAGTCACAAATTTTAATATTTTTATCAATTTGATTTTCCCATTTAAATTCTATTTCAAAATTTCTACCATTCTAAGAAGACAAACATTTGATTTTGATGTTTTTGAAGAAAATCTAATTTGTTAAAATTTATTTAATAAAATTAGCAAATATAAACTTACAGAGGTTAACGCCAAACTTTTTTTAATAAAGATCACAAACGGTGAAGTTTGAAGCCGATCTGAGATCGATACCATGCCTAACCCTTCTAGGGTAGGGTAGGTGCCTGAGCCCGAGCCTTTAGCTCATAAGACTGTCATTCCCATTTGCTCCCTTGTATAGGAGTGAAGCTGATTCATTACCTCTGTAACTTGCCATGATTAGTGACCAGATCTACCTGGAGTTCATTACCTTTGTAACTAGTTCAGCTATCATAACTTTGGGGTCCAGTCACTGGACCCATTATGTACCTTTGTAATCTTTTGACTACCGCCCACAGGATGGGTAGGGGTGCATAAGATATTTAAAAATAAAGTGTGTGTGTGTGTGTGTTGTGTGTGTGTGTGTGTGTGTGTGTGGTGTTGTGTGACTCAACAATCAATTTTTGCACCAATAACTCCCTTTCAGTTGTGACCGGGTGGAAGTGTGAATTGCTTTATTACTCTATAATTTGTTTATGATTGTAGCCAAAGTATAAACGTAAGTAACCATTCTACAGAATTCATTACCTTTGTTAACTTGTGAGCTCATTACTTTGTACCTAGTTCAGCTATCAAAACTTTGGGGGGCCCCGTCCCTGGACCCATTACGTACCTCTGTAATCTGTAAATACCTTTGTAATTGTCATGATTGTGACTAGACTTACCTGGAGTTCATTACCTTTGTAAATTGTGAGTTCATTACCTTTGTAAATTGTGAGTTCATTACCTTTGTAAATTGTGAGTTCATTACCTCTGTAACTTGCTCAGCTATCAAAACTTTGGAGTCCAGTCCCTGGACCAATTATGTACCTCTGTAATCTTTTGACTACCGCCCACAGGATGGGTATGGGGTGCATAATAAACATATTAAACTAACTAACTCCCTTGGGGCGGGGATGGCAGACCAGAGAGGCCTAGCTTGTGGCTAGGCCTGGGGACAGTTGGTCCCAAAGATGAGGAGGTACTTGTGCCTCCTCCCATGGGAGACTTAGGTCTCAGACACTCCCTAAAGAGGGAGCCAAGGCCGGGCCACCACTTGGAAAAGGCCCGGGCCGGGAGAATACCGGCGAATCTTTAATAATAATAATAATAATAATAAGCCGATCTAACATCGGCACCATGCCTAACCCTTCTAGGGTAGGGTAGGTGCCCGAGCCCGAGCATTTAGCTCATAAAACTGTCATTCCCATTTGCCCCCTTGGGGCGGGTATGGCAGACCAGAGAGGCCTAGCTTGTGGCTAGGCCTGGGGACAGTTGGTCCCAAAGATGAGGAGGTACTTGTGCCTCCTCCCATGGGAGACTTCGGTCTCAGACACTCCCTAAAGAGGGAGCCAAGGCCGGGCCACCACTTGGAAAAGGCCCGGGCCGGGAGAATACCGGCTAATATTTAATAATAATAATAATAAGCCGATCTAAAACAACATTCTTCAGTCATTGATCTCTACCTGGAGTTTACCTGGAGAGAGTTTCGGGGGTCAACGCCCCCGCGGCCCGGTCTGTGACCAGGCCTCCTGGTGGATCAGCGCCTGATCAACCAGGCTGTTGCTGCTGGCTGCACGCAAACCAACGTACGAGCCACAGCCCGGCTGATCAGGAACTGCCTTTAGGTGCTTGTCCAGTGCCAGCTTGAAGACTGCCAGGGGTCTGTTGGTAATCCCCCTTATGTGTGCTGGGAGGCAGTTGAACAGTCTCGGTCCCCTGACACTTATTGTATGGTCTCTTAACGTGCTAGTGACACCCCTGCTTTTCATTGGGGGGATGGTGCATCGTCTGCCAAGTCTTTTGCTTTCGTAGTGAGTGATTTTCGTGTGCAAGTTCGGTCTAGTCCCTCTAGGATTTTCCAGGTGTATATAATCATGTATCTCTCCCCCCTGCGTTCCAGGGAATACAGGTTTAGAAACCTCAAGCGCTCCCAGTTAAATTTAGGTGTTTTATTTCGTTATGCGCGCCGTGAAAGTTCTCTGTACATTTTCTAGGTCGGCAATTTCACCTGCCTTGAAAGGTGCTGTTAGAGTGCAGCAATATTCAGCCTAGATAGAACAAGTGACCCGAAGAGTGTCATCATGGGCTTGGCCTCCCTAGTTTTGAAGGTTCTCATTATCCATCCTGTCATTTTCTAGCGATGCGATTGATACAATGTTATGGTCCTTGAAGGTGAGATCCTCCGACATAATCACTCCCAGGTCTTTGGGCGTTGGTGTTTCGCTCTATTTTGTGGCCCGAATTTTTTTTTGTACTCTGATGAAGATTTAATTTCCTCATGTTTTTCCATATCTGAGTAATTGAAATTTTTCATCGTTGAACCTCCCATATTGTTTTCTGCAGCCCACTGAAAGATTTGGTTGATGTCCGCCTGGAGCCTTGCAGTGTCTGCAATGGAAGACACTGTCATGCAGATTCGGGTGTCATCTGCAAAAGGAAAAACACGGTGCTGTGGCTGCCTCCTTGTCTATGTCGGATATGAGGATGAGGAACAAGTTTGGGAGCTAGTACTGTGCCTTGTGGAACAGAGCTTTTCACCGTGCTCCCTCGGACTTTACTCTGTTGACGATTTACTCTCTGTGTTCTGTAGTGAGGAAATTATAGATCCATCGACCAACTTTTCCTGTTATTCCTTTAGCGCGCATTTTGGTGCGTTTATTACGCCATGGTCACACTTGTCGAAGGTTTTTGCAAAGTCTGTATATATTACTCTGCATTCTTTTTGTCTTCTAGTGCATTTAGGACCTTGTCGTAGTGATCCAGTAGTTGAGACAGACAGGAGCGACCTGTTCTAAACCCATGTTGCCCTGGGTTGTGTAACTGATGGGTTTCTAGATGGGTGGTGATCTTGCTTCTTAGGACCCTTTCAAGATTTTTATGATATGGGTGTTAGTGCTATTTGTCTGTAGTTCTTTGCTGTTGCTTTACTGCCCCCTTGTGGAGTGGGGCTATGTCTGTTGTTTTTAGTAACTGAGGGACGACCCCGTGTCCATGCTCCCTCTCCATAGGATGGAAAAGGCTCGTGATAGGGGCTTCTTGCAGTTCTTGATGAACACAGAGTTCCATGAGTCTGGCCCCGGGGCAGAGTGCATGGGCATGTCATTTATCGCCTGTTCCCAAGTCATTTGGCGTCAGGATAACATCGGATAGGCTTGTGTTAATCAATTTTGTGGCTCTCTCATAAAAAATTCATTTTGATCTTCGACTCTCAGTCCCGGTTAGCGGCTTGCTAAAAACTGAGTCATATTGGGACTTGAGTAGCTCACTCATTCCTTGCGTCATCTGTGTAGGACCCATCTTGTTTAAGTAGGGGCCCAATACTGGACGTTGTTCTCGATTTTGATTGGCATAGGAGAAGAAATACTTTGGGTTTCTTTCGATTTTTATTTATGGCTTTTAGTTCTTCCCGCGATTCCTGACTCCTAAAGGATTCTTTTTGCTTAAGTTCGAAGCTTGCTATTTCTCTGACCCGTGTCCCTGCGGGATTTCGATATATTGACCTCTTTTAGCCGCTTGTTATTCTTTTTCCGTCGCCTGTAAAGGGAGCGCCTGTCTCTTTCTATTTTACATCTACTCCTCCTTTTTTCTTAGAGGAATAAGCCTTGTGCATACATCGAGTGCCACCGAGTTAATCTGTTCTAGGCATATTTTGGGTCTGTGTTGCTTAGTATATCTTCCCAGCTTATATCGTTAGGACTTGGTTTATTTGGGTTTCCCACTTTATGTTTTTGTTATTGAAGTTGAATTTGGTGAATGCTCCCTCGTGACTAGTCTCATTTTGTCGGTCTGAGGCTCCACGCATACATGTCTGAACCTCAATTAGGGTTGTGATCTGAGTATATTGTTTTTGATATGGTGACATTTCTTATCAGATCATCATTGTTAGTGAAGATGAGGTCTAGTGGTATTCTCCAGTCTAGTAGGCTCTATTATTTGCTGGTTTAAATTGAATTTTGTGCAGAGATTTAAAGCTCGTGTGAGTGTGAGTTTTCATCAGAGCTGCCTCCTGGTGTTATTACTGCAACAATATTATTGCTATATTCCTCCATTTTAGGTGCCTTAAGTTGAAATCCCCCAGGGCAAGATGTTGGGTGCAGGAGCTGGAAGATTTTCCCGACAGTGGTCAATTTTTAACAGCTGTTCCTGGAAATTGCTGGGATGTTGCATCCGGAGGCTTGTAGACTACCACAATGACTAGGTTTGGTTCTCGACCTTTACTGCTAAAACTTCCACACGTCATTTGAGGCATTAAGCAGTTCTGTGCAACAAGTGACCTGCAATGTACAGGCCAACCCCCCCCTTTTGCCTGTTTCACTCTGTCACATCTGTATAGGTTGTAACCTGGGATCCATATTTCGTTGTCCAAGTGATCCTTTATGTGGGTCTCAGTGAAAGCCGCGAACATTGCCCCTTTGCCTTTTGCAAGCAGTCCACGGATAAAAGGTTTTTTTGTTGTTTATTGCTGGCTTTAGACCCTGTATATTGCAAAGAAGAATGTTATCGGACTGGTGGTATTGTTGGTACGGGGGGGGGATTTTTTTTTCCGGCATTAGTATCTGTATCTGTTGGTTTGGAGTGGAGGCCATCGACTGTGGTTCCACTCCAGGAATGACTGATTTGGTGTACGTTTTTCTCCCATTTCCTGCCAGTTTTTTTTCCTTCCTGGCACTAAAAAACCTCTCCCTCTTGAGTGGCTGTGGCTACCCAGGTTTCCCATGGCCGGATGTTTTGTATCTTTTTGTCCCCCTTTTGATGGTATGCCTGGCAAAATTTTAAATTATAGCACAGTCTTTCCTGTACTGAAGAGGTACACATTTCAGGGTGAAAAAGCTTACAGGAAGGGAGTTTGCATTTTCCTGTTGTCATAGGGCATGACATTTTCTAGGGTGGTCAAGTTGCATTCCCATAGTTTTTCCCGATTTTCCCCTGCCAGCAGTACCAAGTGCATAGATGTGCACAGGCTTGGTTTCGTTTGCCTTGGTTTCTGTGACTGTATTCCCTGTTGGTGCATGTTTCCCTGTCTTATTCCTATCCCCTTAGCACCAACAATGGAGCTCCCCCATTGTTTTTGGGAATTTATCCTCACTATTGCTATTGGAGTCCTCTTGTTTGCTATTTCCTGCGGTATTTTTGGTTTTGCAATATTGGTTTTATCTTATCTTTGACTACACTTTTTCCCTACTATGGCTCCTGTCCTCTATGAGGTCATTTATATGTATTCCTTCCTGCGTATAATTCCCGACTACCTGGACAAAATCTCCAGCTTCACCATTACTGTCTACCAGGACAGTATCTCCAGCTTCACCATTTCTGTCTCCCAGGACAGCACCTCCAGCTTCACCATTACTGTCTCCCAGGACAGTATCTCCAGCTTCACCATTACTGTCTCCCAGGACAGCACCTCCAGCTTCACCATTACTGTCTCCCAGGACAGCACTATCAGCCCTACATTTACTGACTACCAGGACATCACCTCCAGCCTTACAGATTTGAAATTTCTAAGAATTTCAGAAAAATTTTATATGTATACTTACTCAGGGTAAACTTATGGGGTATCATTTATATTACAGAATACATCAGCATTAATAGTCTGAAGCCGATCGAAAGAAACATTCTTTAGTTACTGAGGTAATCAGTCCCTCAGCCAAGACTGGGGGACTGATTACTAATATTTTGTATATAGTTTCACATTCTTCAAATTAAGTTCTTGTATTGATAAAGCCTCTGGATGGCGAGATATCTAAAAATAAGGATACCCAGATGTTACACATGTTGGTACTGTGTACCAGACATGTACAGCAGTACGACCCTTGGGTTCAGGTACCCACACTAGTGATAATGAAGTGAAGCCGATCAGATGAATCATTCTCCAGGTGTGTTATGGGTTCAGACAATTCCAAATATTCTATTTTATTGCATCAGTAAATTTGCTTTCATTCAAACTAAACTTAATTGTTATTTTTCTGTCCGTAAAATACTTCAGTCATTAAATATCGAAATATTGCAGAAGAGGTAAACGGGAATTTATTTAACATGATTTTAACGGGAATCAAAAATCTCGCAATATTTTGCAAATGCAATGTTGCAATGTTTGAGTTTATTCTACTGAAGGTCTCGAAGGTTTTCCAAGCCAGTGCTGGATTTTGGTCATGGGATCAACAACTTTGTTCATGGGACACTTGCTAGTTGTCCCAAGACTCTGTCCCCAGTGACATGAACAAGAGTTGAAATTTTGAAGCTGACTGGACGAATCCATCTCGAGTTTGAATAAAATAAAAATAAGAAGTCGAAGGAATAAAATATAAATATAAAAACATTCAAGCAACATCTTAAGAGAAGCCAGAGTTCCCCTGTCTAATATCATGTTTATTTTCCACTATAATCTACCTCGACCATAATTACTATCGTATTTGTTCTGTTTCGTAAGGTAAACTCCAGGATCTTTCCTTAATTCATGGTATAGCTTAACTCAGACCTCTGCAACACACTTGTCCTCAATTATAAGGGAAAATAACGTAATTAGAAGACTGGGTAACTGACGTGTCCCTTAAAGGTCTCTCTACGAGGATACTTAATAATTCACTTCTTGTGGCCATGTGAGGTATTCCTAACAATATATACCTTCTCTCACAGATTGTTTCCTGCAGTAAGCAGAGCAGAACGTTATTGCTCTATCTGTATAAGCAATTATTTTGAGTAACTGGTTTTATGACATAAGAATTGCTCATCAACATGCCTGTGAGATGCTGGATGATGCTGCTATAACTGTGAATGGAAATTAACCAATAATTCAACAGTTTTATCTGCTATTCTCCCAAGTTATTTAAAACATACAAATTTTACACTTCATGCATCAACAGATTCAGAAAATTTATCATTTCGTTATACTTTTGAGAGTACTTTTCTCTAGCCACCTATCAGATTCTCCGCCATATGTGAATAATTGGTGATTATAATTGGTGATTATAATTGGTGATTATAATTGGTTATTATAATTGGTGATTATTCAGCTAGTTGCCATGATATTGCAGCCAAACTAATCGCCCTTAAAGTTTTTTTTTTTTTTGGTCTCGTTTCCTCCACATTATGTACAGAAGTAAATCACATTACATTTAAAAAGCCATTTATCTAAAAAAAATAAAGTATTTTATTGAGTTCCACCTCGACTGCCTTTTGAGGTGCTTAAACTATTGATGCTAGTCCTTTTAAGAATGTTAGTCTAAAGCTATTAGACTGATGATGGTCACCTGGTCCTCTAAATACACTTCCTAGGTTACCTGATAGCGTTGAACTGCTGCTCGTCTGTCTTATGGGAGACTTGAGGTTCTGCTACTAGGCATCATGTACCTAGAGTCACAAAACTGCAGACCGTCGTGTTAGCCACTGGACCAGCTACCTACAACAAGATTCATCCAAAAATATAGCTAGTTGGATGGTTCAGTGGCTAACGCGACATCATGTGTATGTTGAAGTACAAGTTACTAGGGAAAATATAATATGCATGATGCTTCTCTTTCATCCCGTTACTACAGACATGTCTTCTGTTGTTTACATTCATTCAAATACTTGGGGAAACTCTCCGTGATAATATCAACTGCTTATTTATTTACAGAATACCATCGAGATAATTTTAGTAAGAAAAGGAGAGTCTTTAGTGCTGCAAGAATTACTGGGAGAAATGTTAACCACGATTATGAAGAAACTCAACTTTACGATCCAGTTAAACGAGATTAGTGGCCGTGTTGATAAGATGTCTAATGGGTCATATGGCGGAGCAATAGGCACGTTACAGCGCAGGGTAAGCTTATTTTATCAGTAAATTAAAACAAAATATTATGCTGTTTTATGTTAGGATAAATTAAAGTT